>JAZHYW010038585.1:0-135376 GCA_037355805.1 Ixodes ricinus | reverse complement strand
ACTCTGGACGGGACATCGCAATTTCCCCCTAAATTTAGCGAGGAAATATTTGCGAAAAATTCCGGTAGGAACCGTTGCTCTCTAAAAACCGCGCCAAGTGCTATCGCACCTTAATTACATTTTAGGTGCACTTTGGAATTAAAAAAAAATACCAATTAAATATCAGTGCGTTGTCTTTAGGCATGGCTGCGACTGCAGAGCTTACACAATCATCTTCGTAGTAACACGTAAAGTATAACTTATTTTAATCGAAAGGAGCTCGCGTATTCCGCTCATTCGGTTGTTCATTTTATCCCAGCGGGTTCATGCAAGCTGGCACAAACTATATACAAAAAGATTACCCGCCACCTCTTTGTCGTGATCTTTGAGGCGATTTAGCGCGAAACGGGGCATGGTAGTAAAATCGTAAACGCAAAACACAACTAAAAAAAACTCAGTCAGAAAAAAGACGCGCTCGAGGACACCTCGCCGCCCACTCACCACTTCCGAGCGCGGCGCCGAGAAGTTCAGGTAGGTGCTGCACGTGCAACGTGGGGCGAGACGGCGCCGACTGCGCTCCAGGGGGCACGGCGGGGAGCCCGAACGTGCGCGAAACAATTGACTCTCTTAATGAGACGCGACGGGCCGGCCCTGAAAAGACAAAACGAAAAAAACTATTCGTCGACGTTGACAACAGCCCGTGTCCACGGCATCGCGCAGCGCGTGCCGCTTGGCCTGACGCGTGAGCTTTACGCAAGCCCGGATTATATAAGCGTCCCTATTGCAAGACGCTGGTGCCTTTGCACGAGCCGCTTTCACAGGTCGCGGGAGAGTGGACGCTGTTTTCAGTGACACTGTATAGAAGACAGCGGACTTAAGTGAGGACTCGCGTTACGGGGCACGCGTGCCGTCGAGGGCGCCGGGTTTAGCGAGCCTGCCCATTCACGTGGCATCTCGCGTGTTTCGCTTTTAATTGGCCAATCCAATCACCCAGGGGGATCGGTGGCCGAGTGGACTATCGCTCGGGGGATCGGTGGCCGAGTGGCCGAGTCGGAGGCCAAGTCGGAGCACGTGGAGCGAAAGCTCGCGCTGCAGAATCCGGGAATCCTGGGCTCAATCCCCACCCCTGCCCGTTTCGATCTGGATGAGCATCGTACCGGCGTGCGGTCGTGTATCACTACTGCCTGGTGCACGTTAAAGACCCCAGGCTAGTGGTTGAACTGCACTGGCTTAGTTGCTTATGAACAGCTGAGAGACAAGTCGCCCGTTGAGGCAGAATAACTTCAGGCTCTATAGACATACACACACCAATTTTTTTAATCACCCAGTTTGATTTTAGATTACGCCGCCGTTACCGCAATGAATCGAGGGAACGCTAGTCATTATGCCCGTTCCGACTTCACTGGAGCTCTGCGCTTGCAGAGCACGAGACGGCACGAGCCGTCGCCTGCATCGGCGCCTTCCTCCTCTGAACCAAGTTTGGGGCGGCATCAAACAGGTGCCGAACGCTTGGTGAGAACGGTCTATTGCGCAATGAGCTTTGAGCGCCTGAAATACTCATGCTTCAAACGCTCACTCAATTCAAAGCAATTAGCTTTCAAAGCTTGACCGAATCAAGCGCAGGAGAGGAATCGTTCCCACGTTCGTTACAATTCTAAGAGCAAATCTCGCTATGTTGTGTATTTGCTTGGGGGAGCTCTGTTCATGCGTCTTACTGTTTTACGCCACAAATCGTCGTTATGGCTTTAGTGAAACTTTCGAATATTTAAGGAACGCAGTTGGCGAACACTCCAAAAAGAGCTAATTTGTTAATGTTGTAAGGGTTAAGACGCTTGGGCGATGCTCAGACCTTTGCATTAATTTATGCTGTTAGCAATGCAAAACCTATACTTTACCAAAATTTAGTTTGCCCATTCAAACCAAGGTGTGTCATCACGAAGTACAGCTAGACCTGTTTTTAGTTTTTGTGATAAGTTACATCTGCCACTCACCTAGAACGGTGGGGCTGCAAGGGGATAAAAGCAGCCCGAAAATGGAAATACATTAGTACCCGTGTCAATTTGTTACGACATACGTCTCATGTGTGAAATGTCCATTCGCTTTTTTGCATTTGGGGGTCGTACATCCCTTCTCGTGACAGGCAATGTCCTCAGTGGAGGAAGTGGCGAATACAAAGCCTGACGTTGTCGTCCTAAATATATTTGATTATGCGGACGACCGATTAACCAAATAAAATTAAATTGAACAATACAACGTATGTAATAGTGAATATATTCGCAAAGAGTGCCCTCTTTTACCTTGGGATTCGCATGTGCAAATTACGAAGCTATTACTCGAATGCGTAATCAAACTTACTTCTGCCACAGGTAAATGAATAGTAAGTAATCAATATTTTAACTAGGAGAGGAGCGGCGCCGCAGTAATGCAAGTGGCCTTTACCGAGAAGGCCTGCGGCTTTACGTCTAATGAGGCTGCATTGACATTGTACGGATGAAAGAAAAAATGACGACTATGGTTCAAATGGAGCTTTGGGGACGAGGAGTTGATGTTGCCGGTAGTGACGTCATCTTTGACTTTGATCATTTTATTTTATTTATTTTATTTTGTTCATTGAAAACTCTTAGAGCCCAAACGCATTACAGAGGGGATGTGCAAAAAAAAAACATCAGTCTATAAACATGCCTGTAGCACAATAACGCAGTAAAAAACAAATGATGGTGCTGCTATTGTGCGTAACTCTTTGAACATATTTGGCAGGCATTCCCCCCGAACCCCTTTGCCGCAAATAATTAGAAGGGAATAATTAGGACGCGCGGACTCCCGTGGTGCGGTAAAACACAGTCAATAAAGCTTACGCTCGTCTAACCTTTGTCGAAATATCTTGATAAAGAAAATTCGTTATCCCAAAGACGAGGTGTCCAAATGAAGCCTTGGTCCCCGCTAATGATGAGGAGCGGCAGCTCGTTCGGGCTTCTGTTAGACACCGTTCACCCCTAAACTGACAAACGCGGTGGAAGGTACGTGCTCGCTGGACCAGTCGTACGTCTAACTTTCTCCACGTGATCGCGCTCCCTCCCATGCCTTTCAAGATCCCCTAGAATAACCAAAGCAGTGCACTAAAAGTTTGACGTCCTCACAGTAAGATCGAGCGAAGATAAAGATTGGATCCGAGTGGTGAGTCAGTGTTCGGCTGGGCCTCGCTTCCAATCAACGCGTCGAAAGACTCTTGACAACGGGATAGGGTCCAATGGCGAAGTTTGCGCCGCGTGATGGCGTTCCATGGAGGAAGAGCAGGAATGCCCGCAGGCTTTGATTATTCTGGGTGGTGTTGTACCCACACACAGAAGAGAGGGTCGTGCGTTGAAAGGGAGGCGCTGTTGATTCGTCGGGACGAAGTGTGGCTCTCACCGTACTGTCAGCTAAAGGGTGAAAGGAGTCCACTGGGCACACCCCAGCTTCACTTGTCTCCGGAAGACGCGTGCTCTTTTGAATGGAGTCGCGAAGCACTCTGCCATAGAAGTAAACTCCTCGCCAGCGGAATCGTTCGGCACCCGAAAGGCTGAGCGGTGTTTGTTACTTGTAATTTGGGTTTTCTTGTCTCTCGTGCAGAATACTTGTTGGATTGAATTTTTCGTACCTTTGGTCACCATTGGAAAAATTTCTGAGATGTCGGTTCTAAGAAAGAATGAAACTTAGGCTGGACAATTGTGAATGATGCATGAACTGACCATTCACAAGGCTCAGAATTGTAGGTTGCGAGAAGTCTCAGGAAGTCTGAAATTTAAGACTGAGTCGAAGCGTTCTGTTGGAATTAAAGTTCCGATTCGTAGGCTATTGTCTCTTGTGTATCCTGCGATAGCCAAAGATACAATTAAAAAGGTTTCTGTTATAGCTAATGACGTACATTAAACCTATTAACCTTGTTGAAGCTGCAGTCACGGCACGAAATCTTCAGTCTTCAGGTGACCGTTTTTTTAGCGTTTGTAAATTTGGTCTATGCAAGCTAGGCTCTTATTTTATTTCGCATATACAGTGAAACCCGTTTAGAACGAACCCACGTACAGCGAATTATTGTCAATATCGAACTCACATAAAATTCTAATAAAAATGCATGTAAAAAGTACTTTTTATAACGAACAACATATTGGGTACAGCGAACTTTTTCCCCCTGGGAAGGCTTCTAAAAATGCGCTAACAATCGTCTTCTAGTCAGTTTCTTTCCCCCCAAAAGAAAGTAGGAAGGGAAAAAAATTGAGAAAGATCAAGCCGCGAACAAATATGAGTGAAGAAAAGCAATTCCGAAGGGGCACAGAAAAAAAAAATTAGCGCAAAGCGCTTGCTTACGAACAGAGGCGATTCAGAAGGGGAGATAAACTAAAAAACTCTGCACGCATGCAGAAAAAGATCAATAACTGGATTTCTTGAGTGGTGAACGGCACAAGTTTATTTGTTTACTTTTGGCGATATGACCCGTGTATAAGCAACGCATTGTGGAAGTTCGTTGTTAAGGGGTTTTGCTATATCGAACTACTTGCTATATCGAACTGATCGTGGCGTTTCCTGCTGTTCGTTATAACCGGGTTTGACGTAGTTAAATTAGTTTCTACCCGGTTAATTGCTTATTTAGTTGAACAAAAGTACGCATCCCAACCACTACGCGCCCGAAGAGTTTCGTGGCGTGATTGTTTAAAACCTTCTCGTGTTTTATTAAAATAAAAGTCGCAATTTTTATTCAAAAGCTAATTGATTTACTCTCATTACGTCTAAGAGCGATGCATTGTCTCTAAATTTATGAATGTTTAACAGAAAGGTGATTGGTTTAGTACTGGCCTATCTGGAATTTAAAATGTTAAGTTGAATTATAGTAAAACATTCCGAAGGACCCAATTTGTTCATTCGGAGTTGAAGCAGTTTTTGGGTGTTTTCTTGTTTCAGTTTATCCGTGGAGGTCTTCCCAAATACAAGAGGCAATCATTCGTGATGCCATCCAATAAAATCCTCGACCACTGACATTTTTCGGCAAAAAGAAAAGAAAAGAAAACACCTTTCTGAATTATACTAATTGTGTGCATTACCGGAAACCAATATACACAAAGCATCCGTTTCGCGTTCTGCTGTGTCTATTCATTATCTGAAGTATAACTTCATTCAGTATGCTTTGTGCACATTGTGTTTTAAAAGAGCGCCGGGTACGTTAGCTCAGTCTGGCAGCAATTTTGTGCATACTGATAGTATAATTGTTTATGCTGTTCGTAAACAAAAATACGTTATTTCAATATGCGTCCCTAATTGGTTTATATAAATGAAAGTCGCAAATTTTAGTGAATTCGTTGTTTTACCAGGACATTGGCTCCCAATAACCGACAATGTTCTAAGGATCGAATAATAACAGTGATTGCCCCTTCTGTCGTAGCTAGCCATCTTGAGCAGTCCACCACGGTTTAAATCTTCTTCTGCTGTGATGGCGAAGGCTCTCTCCGTGCGGGTATGAAATATATTAAGTATCTCTCAGTCATTGTTGACTATTGCTCAGTCATTCGCGAGTTTTAGGATAGCGTGCGCAATATTTTTTCATACTTTCAGTGAAATAGCGTCGTAGCCACTGCGGATGCGCCGAGCCCAGACCGATTTTTGAATGGGCGCTTTTTTTTGCGTACTCAAACCAATACGTTATACTAAACACTAGCTATTTTACCTTACGTTGCGTAAAAATGTATATAATTGTGAGACGTATCGTCTTAGTGGTACAAATATTAAAACATTTCTATTAATATATACATATCTCAACGGAAACAAAATAATGACAAAACAGAACGCGCATAAAAATTTTGGGTAGCGGCACATCCTAAACTCCCGTTAAGCGTATTACTAAATATTAAGGTTACTATTTGCTTTACAAAAAATATACAAAAACAACAACAAAATATTACGGATAATACAAATTGAACCAAAAACAAATGCAGTCAGAGCGTGTCAGAAAACGCACGGAAATGTAAAAACAGAACCAAAATAATAGCGAAACAATGACCCCGTTTATTGCAAGAGAAATCAGCCGAGTGCCCGATTGTGAAAGTTATGGTTTAAATAAATAAATGTTTATTTGGTAGACTTTGTCCAGTGGCTGACGGTATGAGGAAGGAATACTGTTTATAAACGTGTTAGAAAAACTATGAATAATTCTGATGGTAACAGAATCGGTATCCGGGAGAATATTGAGCTATTATAGGTCTTAGCCGGTTATTCTCAAGACAGTGACAAGGAGATTTTGAGAAGATACAACGTTCATTTCTATTCTCCTGTATGCGGTAAATGTAAGGAAAGTCCATACGTGAAGCAGGTGGACTGGGCATCCTAGTTTTGCAATGCGTCCTGAGTATCTGTGATGTACACATGATAGGGATTACAGATTGAGGCTACGACAAGCTAACGTACTTGACTCTCACATGTATTTCTTGATTCGGTATCGCTTTATCTTATTTCGCAAGTTTGCTATGGCGAAATCAAAGTTGCAACCGCAAGGTGTGACTACGAACATTCATCGGTGTGCTGTAGTGAAACTCGCGTGGGCAATGTTACATCTGTATACAAGTATACATCTGGGCGGCACAAGTTGGGTCGAAGAGCTGCCACATTTCCACCTTCCCTCAAATCTTTTAAGAGCCCCACGCTGCAACTTACCACGTTTGCACCAATACTAAAGAAAGCCACGAATATATGTGTCATGTCAGTTACACGGCTCTAAAAGTCTTGTGAAATAAATGACTACGGACGAACGTAGAAAGAAGGGACCGAATGACCCCGAGCGTCGTCTTTTAATAGCATTGCGCTGTACGCAATGACGCCCGGGCGCCTTGCCAGCAGCTGCGAGTAATCGCGAAAAGGAGCGTCGCCTTATCACTGCCAGAACAAGGTCGGATTTCCAACTGCGCAGTGGGAGTCTGCTTGCGCAACATGGACTGTCGTTTTCACAGAAACCCGTGGACGAGGTGGCCGAGTGGTTAAGGCGTTGGACTGCTAATCCAATGGGCTCTGCCCGCGTGGGTTCGAATCCCATCCTCGTCGAAGAGGACTGTTCCTCTCTTTTTACCTTTTTTTTCTTCTAAAGAATGTTCTTCGGGTTCAAAATGCATTCTAGCCTACCGTGGTCGTTTAAATTGATCCATGCGTACAAAAAAAAAAAAAAAAACTTAAAAGAGATTGCTATGCAACAAAAAAAATATATCTATATTTTTCTTTTGTGGGGACAGGTAATTTATAAAACAAATTTTCCGCGAAAAAGAAAAAGAAAGAAGAAATAGCGCAATATTCGTGCTGCGTTACGGAATATGGACCGGTGTCCGAAATCCTAGCTCCTAGTGATAAAAATGGGAACTAATAATATCAATAGTCTCAAAAGCAGTCTCTTGTGAAGCAAGAGGCTGCGCATGATGCAGGAGTTTTGCTTTTCACGGCCGCCTTGCATTCGGTGTTGTTCTTGAAACTTCGTGTTTGCATTTCTGACTTTCTTGCACTACGATGTGTGCGAAGGTTTCTAAAAAAATCGGAGTCTTGCACTGCAGAGCAGACACTGGTCTAGAGGCGTAGGTCACGACCCGCTCTAGGCCCCACCCACAGAACGGTGGCCACGACCATTTCTGCTGGACTGGCCTGGCTGCTCGGCTGAAGACGTTCGCAAGCCTAATGTCTCCCTGCCGTGACATCTGACGCATCTGAGCCAACGTTACTAGATTAGCTCAGTTAGGAAACTGCCCATGGACGCTGCTTGAAAGAGCAAAACGTACCCCCCCCCCCCCCCCCTCATCATCTCTTCCCACGGCTCGCCTCCCGTCGATTGACACGGTTTGGGGGTGGCAATACTTGCGTATTTTATGAAATACGTACGTTGCAAACACTGCGTCTAGATGGCGTTTCACCGAACTCTATGGAACACACAGTTTTGAAATAAAAATGTAGATGGTGCTTCAAACGGCGGAAGGCAGCCTGAAGGAAGAATGAGGGTGGGTTCTTCACTCTCACGCGGGAGTTCCACGACTGAAGTAATCTAGTAACGTTGTTCTAAGCTGCAGTCGGATACCGCCGGCTAGTCGTGCGGGCGGACGCACAGCAGCGTGAGGCATCGTAGGCTATTCAAATACACTCTACTACCACCTGAAACACCACTGACAGCTGACCATGAAAGTGGCACTCTAGCGTTCCGTCATGTACGAGCCACGGTTCAATACAAGCGTATGTCAGCGTCTGTCAATGTGCGCTAAAAACCAACCGAAATAAAAAAAATAGGTATGCTGTTTTTTTTTTCGGCTTTTCTGTTTCATTTATTTATTTACTTGTTTCTTGCATGGCGACCGCGAGCAAGGTAGGTAAGCGTCATGTCGCACGAAAATTAAAATTTTATCCAAAAATATTCGGTTTGGCAGGCCATGTACGCTGCAAAACTTCAGAGCTACAAGCATCTTGAAGCAAGATGACGGGAACACACCTGGACAAATTTGATAATCGGCGGACTCCCGATAGCCTCCAGCCAAAGGGCTCGCAAATTCTTGCCTGTGTAGGTATCCTTCCAGTATTGAAACTATGGTCGGAATCATGACGGGTCCGCAATTCACAGAGCAGTGGGGCCGCCTTTGCAGTGGTATTTACACGAGGCGCTGACATCATGCGACGAAAAACATCAGGCATTCGTGATGCGGCGCTATGACGACAACTACGCGGCGGAGGGATGCGGGAATGCTTGGACCATACAGTTATTACAATGCACTCTAGAGGTTGAACTGGTGCTAGTGTCAATGCGACTTCCGTGACGCAAATTGAAGCAGACAGCAGCCACTCTACTTTGGTGGTGCTCCTGTGCATTGCTATGGGAAACGCGCGTGCATTTTGTCCCTTTGCCGGAAAATAACATTAAGCACTTTTGTTATTTTGGTCGTATCGAATAGTATGTACCTTTATTAACATTGTAACAGCGCGATTGCTTTAGTTTCCGAATTTTTCTTCATCAGTGTATGATGCTTAACTTCGCTACATTTCAGTCCCAAACATGTGTTCCGCTTTAGGTGTGTACAAAGAAGCAACGATTCAAAGCAAAAAACAACAATCGAAAGGAATATAAAGCGTGTTCAAGGTTCGCCGGCATTCCGCGGTGATGCGTATATATTGAAAATATGCCAGTCTTGTCACTATATGAAAATGACCCCATCGTACATCTTTATGAGCGTATTAAAACATTCAAAACGTAAAGAATAAAGTACGTGGGCTATAAAACGTATCTTTTTGTATGATTTTTTGTGCTGGACAGCTTTTATCGGGTACTCTTTCTCAAAGATTTCGAACGCGCGGGTGATGTTTTTAACGTAAAACAAGCATCTTCGCACAGAGCAGAAAGAGCAAAGTAGTGCTTATTTATTGAAAATCGGACTATATTACGTGGCTTTCAATTTATTCTGATCGTACATGCCCAGAGAGTTACTGATCCAGTGTTATGGCGTAGTTCTGGCCGTCTCTCTTGGTTTTCCAGATGTCCTTCGTTCCTTTGGCACGCATATCCCTCATGCTGAAAAGCGCCGACGTCGTGTTCGCGCTAACAGTGTCCGACAGTGCATATAAATGTATGTACGAAGCCGTTTTAGTACCGTTTTTAATGCGATGAATTTGAAAGAAAAACGCCGTAACTGACAAATTATTTCGTCTGCCTGACTGAGAAACGTTTCAAACTACCTAATACTTACAAAGTATTCGGGATAAAGGGTCTTATAATCGAGCCCACGAAAAAAAAATGCACTTACTTTTTTTTTCACAGAAATCCATTACCGGAAGTTAATTTTCGACTAGTTGCTGTCTGATTCAATTTGCGACAGCAAACTAGCGCCACTTGAACCTCTAACATATATTATAATACCTCTATGGCTTGGGCGGCACACATAATCACGGTTTGGCAGCGTATCAGTTTGTATTAAATAATAATTTGTCATTAAACTATTTGGTGTAAAATGTAGAGCCCGCTAAATTCGTTTGTAACGGTGTCAATTGTGGAAAGCGCTAAATTATACTGCAACGCTCAAATTCCACCACCCGGCACTTCGGAGTGAACGACGAGCCTGAAGAAGAAATGGCACCTGCTGTCGGCATCACGCATATCACTGCGCAAATTTCCCCCTTGTGTGAATATCCCTTACGGGAACCAACATCTTTATTCAGCATTAACACGCGCAAACGAAGAAATTGTGCCAGAAACCAAAAAGAAACAACAACAAAGATTGACAACAAAGTACCTTGACTATGGCGGGCGCCCCGACCCCGTGTATATGAATGAGCATTTAGCCGGTGCAAATAAAAAGCTACTGGGAGCTGCGATCGCCCAAAAGAAACTTGTTAAGTGAAAAATTGTGTGGTCATCTGGAGGAAAAGCCTGCGCGAAAGAACGAACATGCAAAAGCTATCCGAATTGCCAGCATGTGTGATGTGGAAACAATTGTGAATTAAGCTATGAGCTAGTCCCTTGGAGTGCACACGACACTGCATTAATGGAAACTACCCAACCTGATTGTTATTATTATGGCTACAATGCATTCAATAAAAAGTACGAAGAACGTAAACGCCATATTTCAGCATTACATTTAACTACAAGAAGCCTTAAAAATAAAGTTGTAGACCTCGGAGTATTTTCGCATTCCTTGAATGTGCACTTTAATGCTACGGGGCGTTTTCAGATAAGATCGAACAACCATGTCCGGTGACCATTTTTAATATTGATAAAAAAATATATTTTGCAGGCTTAATGCCCTAAAAAATAAAACAATCCTTATGTAAAAAACAATGCCTGCAAAAAAAAAAGTAGTACGCACCCTCTCAGTCACATGCGTCTTTTGCGTATCGCGCGATGTTGGCATTTTGGGCCTCCTATATCATGTTACCGCCAAGCTTGTAGGCTGATTTGTTTGCAAAGTCGCTCCGGTTGCTTCCTTTACGTCGCGTAAACGAAGCCGCTACACGCCGGCTGTTGAAACAGGCACCGCGAAGCATGTTACAGGGTGGCCTCTGTCAATCGCTCCGGCCCATGGGCATTTTTGGGTCGGTTGTACAAAAATGTATTAGGAATTTTCCCTTCAAAACTACCATACAACTTTGTGCTGTCAATTTGTCTTTTCCTGACAGCCCCGCAGAATTTTTCCGCTTTTTAATAATAATGAAATTTTGAAGAACGCGTATGCGCATGCCCAATTAACGGCAACCGCGTTATCGTAAATTTGGCCATATTTTTCGCTTTATAACTTCAAAGACACACATATATTGTATTATAATTTTGCAAACTCTGTTAGTACAAGTTATAAGCGCTAATTTCGGAGAGTTCACAGAATATTAAAGTGACCTTTTTTTAAAGATTATTTTCAAAATAATAAATGTTTAGTAAAATTGATATGTATTATTGTCTCTGTGTAAGCAATTTTTGTAAATATTTCCCGCTAACCAGGACTACAATATTTCATGCTACAATGGGCTATAATATACACGGCAGCACACTGGCAAAGTTTGAAGACCTTAGCTTTTCTAGATACGGGGCTCACAATAACATCTATAGGCTGCCAAGGCCGGGAACTTTGATGGTGTGGAATGCACGCCGCACAAGACCTGTGGAAGCTTCCCATCAGCCCGCGCTCAGCAGTCGTGTACACAGCTATGGCCGCCAGTGAATACGTCATATAGGGTAGTTTCAGAAAACGCCTCTTCCCTTCCGGTAAGCCGCGTTCCACCATGTTGATCAACAGCTTACTCCAATATTGTAAATTGTTTACACTCCGACACTTTGTTAATAGCGTACCGTTTTGGCGTTAGTGAAACGCTGAAGTATGGCGAGTGACTCCATCGTTGACGGAACTCAATAAGTATACGAACGGGGACGTATTTGGGACGAATAAACCCAAGCTTACTTCGATTTGTTTCCTTTCGGTGCCACCCCGACGGCGTCTATACTGGGGCCCTCTGGCCGGCTTACGGGTCGACTCCTCCATCGCCGACTCTTCTGGAGATAGAATAGAGACCGGTAAATATAAAAATCGAGTACCATATGATGCTTCTCTGTGTCGCAGGATGCTCCGGCAGACCACGTCAATCACGACGGATAAGGACTCGAGCAAGCTGGGAAATTTGAATTTAGAATTTGGAAAAAAGAAAATTAGAAAGACATGGGTCGAAATTTCATCGACATGGCGGCTGGCAAATCGCTGAGCCGGAAGTACGTCACGACAAGCCGCTCTACTCGCACGCCAATGACACGAGAAAAACCGAATTCTAAATTAAGCGAGAAATAATATTCATTTGGATTAACGAAATGGATAATTTTGAGTTGGAGCGTATTCATCTTGAAACAGCGCGACTATAGACACGGACTAAGAGGGAGACTGGATGACGCGAATGCAAATTTCTTTTTAGTGCTTAAAATATGAGGTGTTTACGTTAGCATGAGTGAACGGGCGTTGTGGGTATTCTTCTCCTTATGAAAGTTCTAGGGCGAACGAATGAGACAAAGAGGAATTGCCTCAAATCCAAAATTCTCTTACCAAACTCATACCACAAAGTTGGTATGAGTTCATTGTGAAAAACAGTGCAAAAGGCACAATGACAGAAAGGAAAGGCTACACAGGAAAAGCGCTGACTAACAACTGATTTTTTATTGGAATGTGCAGTTGGCACCATGTTCGATCAGGCAGAGGGTGCACCGTGGGTTTTGCACTTCTTCTTTTTTTTTTTCGTCTCTCACTCCACGTGCTATCCAAAATCCAGAAAATGAATCAGACTTCGTTAGAGTCAGTGAAGGTTGGCTCACGCAAGATGTTTTTTTTATGTGATAGTGTGATATGTTTTCTTTATTTATCTACACGTTTAGTCATCGTGTTGAAACAATACCCTGGTGTTGGAGAACCGTGGTTCGCACCTGCAATCTCGAGAGTGCATCGCTAAATGCGAGTATGCGGTCCTTTGCAATAAGGTTTCGTGTTCTCGTAAGGTACGTTTATACTCCAACCTAACCTCCACTGGCACGGCGTAGCGCAGCGCGCACAGATACTGATTGGTCGAAGATATCGAATTCCTGGTTGCCGGCCAATGAAAGGCGCGCGTTCTCCGCTACGCTGCGTTCACTGCGCTCAACGTCGAAGAGTAAACAGCCCTTTAGTCGGATGTTCAGGCACGCCCCATTGGCCCAATATAGAAGCTCCCGCACGTGAAATAAATCATGTAAACCGCGCCTTCTACACAGGTGACGAAATTGATGCGGTGTTTGATGTTGCAGCTGTTACTATCCGCTCGCTTCTATTTGCCTTTGTGTCGGTGTACAATGGTGTATTACCGGCCTAGTTAGTTGCCTTTTTGTCCTTGTCCCTTTGACGCTGTTTTTTGCGATGAAAAATCCTTCAGACTGTTTGGTTATATGTAGTTGAAATCTAAAAATATGAAAAATAATCAATTTAAAATTGTCACAAATTTTTATCGCGCAATAAAAAAGGGCCAGGTGAATAAAACCGTCTTGTGTAAAAATACACCCAGTCATGTATTGAAGGTACAATAAAATGCCTGATGGAATTTGTTTCCTTTTTTTCATATTCATCCATGCACCTCTTCTTTGTGGGCATAATATCATTTTCCCTGAAATAGGGGGAGGGGGGAGGGGGGGGAGCTGAGAGGGAGTGTATTTATTATTTAGTGTCACCGGCGCGGACTGAAACCAGGAAAATGCGGTAATAGCCCACCCGTAAATCATGATTCCCATGAGTAAGACAAAGCATCATTTACGTTTTAACAGCTAGGGTCTCTGTAATTCACAGAACAGCCGTGCATCGTTCCCATCAGTCAAACAAGTCTTCAAAACACAAAACGACAGGGAAGTGTCAGGGACTCTCGTGCGAGGTCGACTGTTTCAGGAGTCAGACGTGCCTCCCGGACATGCGCCATGAGCACGTGACCTCACGTGCTCGTGGAGCTCGGGGCGTGTGTCCCTCACACAAGTCAGCAGTAAGTTACTGCCATCCATTTCCAACGGAGTTGTTTGCCACCGTCTGCTGTTAGCACGACGAACTGCTCCTGGACACTGCTCACCGGCAGCAGAGGACGAATGGCATGCACAAGGGGAGTTGGTCTGCACGTACCACAACCGAACGTTTCGTGTGTGGCAGGTTTTAGAATTGTGCTCTACACGGCCGGCTATTGTATACGTGTGAACAGTTCGGTGTGTGCAAGTCCGTTTTACAGTGTGTGTACAAACTGGCGATCCACGTCACGTGCGCTGAATACGTGGAACTTCGCAAAACGTGATAAAACCTTCTGGCTGCTCACATTAAAGATGGCCAGAGGCACATATTTGTTTCTTTTCTTTGTTTCTGCCGGTCGGCCACCGACACTAAAACTCACAGTTGGGAAACTCACCCTTGAAACCAGGACCACTGGTGTCCACCGATACCAAGCTAAATACGATAACAGCGCTACCCTTTAGCGACGAGTTGAAACATGAAAGTGGCTTTATATGGCTACTGCTAGAGTCACTGAATCTTCCCAGAGTGCCGAAACCCCCAGGCTCGCGGTGCCAAGATGGCGACTCAATCGTTTTTCTTTACTGTGGTTACCATGAGCTTCTAGAAAGCATGTTTTTTGCGTAAGAACAAACCGAAAAAGCTCTTTTTGAATGCAATTTTATTGGATCATTAGTACAAAATAACAGGTGCGTGATGTTTACATAGCATTTTAGTTTACAGGGTTTTGCGGCACAATTAATATTGTTTTCATACAGCCATGTCTCAGCGGTGACTTAAACGCGTCCCGACCTGGGTGCGTCCTAACTTCGGTAAATGATCGCTGGCGCGTCCGCTCCTGAAACGGCGGTTGGTAGCCGTGAAACCCTTTCTATCGGCGCCAAAATTGCCATTCAAATCAAAATTTAACAGCAGCAGCGGACACCATCAAAATGCGATAGTCTGGCTACTGCTAAATGGCGCCACCGGCCCTTGCCCGACTCGACCTAAACTAGAACGTGCAGCCGTTTAGTTCCCGGAGTGACCGCTGCGGGATAAATGCCGGCGTTGCGATTGCGTTTAGTTCGGTTCCCGAGTACTGATCGGAGCGAATTTTTTAACGCAGGCTCCCATGGCAGTTTCCCAAATGAGTATTCTAGTAAGGCAGCAGTCGGCATAGCGCTGCGGACGTTCCGTTACACTTTAAATGCGACCGCACCGACCCCACAATCTGATGGAGACAATCAAAAAGCGAACAAAGGTGCATCTACAAGGCCCTCGTTGTCTTTGGTCGTCTGCTATCAACGGCCAAACAGATCACGCACAACAACGCACAACAACAACCAAGAAAAGCACAGGATCATGGCGTCTTTACTGCGCGTGATTGCTTCAGTCAATGATATCAAACGCACAAAGACGATGAGCACAGTGGCAATGCACTTTTGGTGCGGCTTGGTTCACTCCGTCAGATCGTTGGTTGCGGTCTAACGTTTGGGCCCTAAACTCGTCAAACACGAAGTTGGTGCCAAAGTTGACGGAGCGCAGTGATTGGACAATCACGACGATGACTTCGCGTTTTTTTCGCCGGCGTCCAATCGGCGCGCTCCGCGAACTTTCGGCACCAACTTTGTGTTTAACGAGTTTAGGGCCCTTGGAGTGAAGACGGAGTATAGACGTCACCAACGCTTAACATAACCCCGGCGAAAAAGGCTGAGTCAGTGTGCTGTGGACGCGTGCGCGACGTCTCATATTTCGTGGCCGAGAGCTAGTGCGCAACCCTCAGAACGACTTCCACGGTCCAGTAGACAACGATGGCAACGCGCGGAAGGCGATTATTGGAAAAGTCTTTATAGACCCCTTTCGAAAGTAGAAAGTCGCGTACGGATTATTAGGAGGTCGAAATCACCGAACATTGGCGGAACAACTGGATCGAAGAAAGTTCAAGTGACTCCATAAAATAGCGAACGTCGTAGCGCGGCCAAAACTACGAGCCGACGAGCCAATCAAACCGCGTCAGGAGTGCAACGTCACGGCCCTGATAACCTCTTTATGTGTGTGTGTTTTAACTTGTAATGAACCGAACGCATAAAGTGCGCCGTGATGTTATGGTGTTGGTCCGCAATAGTGCAGGGATTCCAGAGCCTCGAACAGAGGGCAGTATTTCGAAATGGGTCTATGGACGATTGCAAGCAAGGCCACTGAACGGCGCCATGTCTTTGTTCGCACGGACAAGCCGTGATATTTCAAGCTTTCCAAAGCCATGTTCCCACGCAAGCTGCACGTGCTTGCACTTATGGAGGCACCAGTCCAGGCGCCATGCTTGATAGTGTCTATAGTGCCACGCTTACAGAAAACCTAAAAAAGTTTGTCTCTCAGGTATGCGTGCTACGCACTCCGCACTCATTAAAGTAAATGATTACGGGCATGGTCATTTTCTTTACGAGTTTCCTAGGTATTGTAAACAGTTTTCCGCTCTTGCTACCCGAGGGCATTCATTGGAGGCTCAAGCGATAAAATGTTCTTCGTCAGTGTTTCTTTGACATCCCGATTTATAATTATTATTTCCACGATTAACTATCCCAAAAGGTGACTGCCATATATTGCATGCTTGGTTTCAATTTAATTGAACGATTGTGTTGAGCAAAAAGAATGACGTAAAAAGTCTATTCGACGACGCGCATTTGGGTGGCATTTTATATTAAAGTGGAAGCCCCCAAAACATGAGTAGCTACCTTTATTTCTAAAGTCCTATACCGTATGGAATGCAGTATTTAAGGAGCGATCGTTTCAACTTGTTTACATCACTGTAAACAGTCGTTTCGCGGAGTGAAGAAGAATCTGCATATTTAAAAATTTCCTTACTGAACTTAGCAGGGAAACAAAATTGCTGTGTACGTCACGTGATATCCATTTTCCTGTTAAATTTGGTTTGGAAACTTACTTGGCGTATAGGTAAGGGAACGTCGCTTTTTCCCACTAAAGGTAACGGGAAAATTATTATTAGACAGTAACACTGAACTGGCGTATAGGTCGCTTGACGTGAGTTTCCTCGCTAACGTTTTGCAAAGAAGTGCACGGACAAATGCGCAAAGGGACAGCTTTTTAAAATTAAGAGTTCCGTTAAAAAACAAAACCAAGAAACTGTCGATGCTTTAAAAATGCTTTAGTATTGTAATTCCGGCGTTCGAAAGAGTCCAACTTCAGGGCCGGCTTGGTAGAATCTGCCTTCCGTCGTATCCGCGGCAGCGACTGTAATCCAATTAAAGATTGAGTGCATTCTGAATGTATCCGTAACTTCAACGACACGTTGGTTGCCCTTTCAGTTACGAAGAGTTGGGAATTTCAACTCCATAGCGCACTGAAATGAAATACTTGAATACATCCTTGCCCGCAACTTGTGATTAGAGGATACTACTTGAGGTCATTCCTTCCGCCAGGGGAACACTCGTGGCTTATTATTAGGGCTGGGCGTCGATTAAAAATTTTAACCCGATTAATCGCCACCCTTTAATCGATTAATTAATCGATTAATCGGTTGCGTTATTTTTTATATATAATATATTAAAACGAATGCAACAACACGTCTTGCCTTTGAAGACTTATTTTACTCTCTGTTACACGGCACAAAGGACATTTGGAATTGAGGATACATATAGTTCAACGATTGAAAGTCTCACTTATTTTTGCTCCAGCTCCTAAGTCAAATAAGTTTGTCCACATTCTCTGACAGGAAGACAAGAAGTCAGAGCTTGGGCGATGCTTTCTTCTTTTTTCAGAGAAAAAAATCTCGATGAGAAGGCGTTGATTGTTGTCCGCGGTTTGGCGGATGGTCTTTGCTGCAGCTACATGGGTGCTTCGCTTATAGGCGATACGGAAGCGAACTTACGCTTCCACTGTACGAAAACGACTTTTTGCAGATGATGCAGTGGACTTCCTTCGAGTTAACATCTTCACCGCTGGAGTTTACTTTAAACCCAAACTTTTCAGCGAGATTGCCTTTCATACTCGCAAACTCGTTCATTTTTACGGGCCGAATACTGGAACAAGTAACCATGGCGTTGTTAGCTTCCTAGCTTGTTTTTCTGCTTGTTTGTTTTGCATGGGCAGGATGTGTAATATATCCTCAACACGTGAAGTCTCGCGGTCCCGCGGGGATCAATTACGGGCCCGGCTTGTTCGTCTCGCTTCGGCAGAACTGTAATCTACATCCTCGAACACGTGACGCTTCGCGAACGCGAGAATTGAACCTTCTTCATAGCACCTGGTTGGGAACGGACTTCTTTTGAGTACCGATTAAAAAACCGATTAACCGGTTAAAAAAGTTGATCGCGATTAAAGCCTTAATCGATTAATCAGAAGGTTAATCGATTAATTGCCCAGATCCTACTTATTATTGGTCACAAGTGCTGTCAATCAACGCGCCCAAGGTTATTGAAACAATTTGGGCCAAAGACGTGCCTAATTTTCGGCCCATTCTTACCAATTTATGACCGCATTCTCTACATAACACTCTGGTCGTCACAATTGAAACCTAACAGCACCACCTAGCTCGCGCCAGCACTCGCCGCCAGCGCGTTCTGGCATCGCCTCAGACGCGAGCGCGGCGCTATGCGGAGAGCAAGTCGTCTGCTTCTTGGGCTGGAGCAACGTTACTAGCTTACCTCAGTTGTGGAACTCCCGCGGAGGGGTACCCCCCCCCCCTCACTCACTTCAATCCGCCAGCCGTTGTTCGAAGCGCCCTCTATATTTGCGTTTCATAACTGTGCGTTCCAAACTGAAGCGCCCACTGGCGATCACAACGCCGCCATTTCTCCCGGAGCGGTCATTTGAGGAACTGCACGTGACATGTATTTTGGCTTCAATCGGCCATTTCGGAGCCGAAACAGATACGTAGAAAGAGGTGACAGGGGTGCCACCCCCTTATCCCCAGCGGACGCGCCGCGAAATCCCACCGACGTCAAGATGCGCCTAGGTCGGGACGCGCTACCTGAAATCAACGCTGAGGCATGGTTGTATAAAAACAATATTAGTTGTGCTGAAAACCTTGCAAACTAAAATTTTTGAAAACATCACGCGCCCCTCATTTTGTGACTAAACTCCAATAAAAGTTACTACAAAATGAGTTTTTTCGATTGGTTTTTACGTTTATAGTAACGTTGAAACGAACGTATCGATTCAGTTACCAAAGCAGCAATCTGGCGGCGCGTCGAGGCGACGCCCGGTGAATCGTGGTGAGTGAGGGGGGGGGGGGCACTGTTCGTGCATGCAGCGTCTACCGAGCAGTTCCGTAACTGAGCTAATCTAATAACGTTGGGCTGGAGTTGCTGTGACGTCAGAAGGACACCGATCTCTGATTGGCTCTGGTTGAAGGATGATGGGTCGACCTCAAAGCAGCTTGCTTTGAGGTCTATCCACTATCCTTCATTCGGAACCAATCAGAGCTCAGCGTACTTCTGAAGTCGCCACAACCCCTGCATAAGAGGCGGACGCACTTGGGCCACGCATAGCACGCGGTGACGCGGAAATAGGCGCATCAGCCGCTTTGAGGTTGACGATATTTCTCGATGCTCAGCGTGCTTGCCGCTTGGGGCGGGTCGGGAATTCACTCAGCAAGGACGTCGTGTGTGTGTCTTGTCTTTTACGCAGTTTTGGTAGAGCCAAAGTGTTTCGGAGAGCCCTTCGTCTTTGCGCCTCGCGGGCCTTCACCAATCGATGCGCCACGGAGCAACCAGTCTCGCGGAAACACAAACAGCCGTGTCCAACGAGGCCTGACAGGGGTAAACCGGGCGAGAGAAAGGAGCCGGAGGGCCCACCTTTGCTTACAAGTTCTGGTCAAGAAACTACGCTCGCCCGTATTTACATCATACATACTATAGGAAAAATCAAACCGGATTTATTGTACTTTAAGGTACACGAGTCTCCAAACTTTATGGCTAAGGGGTCTGACTAGGTGCCTATCACAGTCTCGAGTGTCAGATACTAAACAAGTAAATATAAATGCGAGAAAACAACGCAAAATAAATACACCTGGACATACATTTAAACACTAAATTCTAGATGAAGCGAAAAAAATAATCGAAGGTCTATTTACAAAAAGCCAGAATAAAGTAACAGGGCTTGCGAGTAATACAGCTGTTCTAAGGGGACCAGAGTCTATCCTGTGATTTTCCGAGCGTGTCTGAGTTTGAGACAGATATATGACACATCAAGCCACTTTACACCACCATTATGCCAACCTTTCTACTCGGGCTTTAAGAGCTTTGACTGTGAGTGAGAAAAGGGTACCCGTCTAGTCTAGTACCACGGCATGCAGAAAAACGTCCCTCACTCTCATGGTTGCTAATCGGCAGATTTGGCGTCTGAAAACCTTACCCTGTGACAACAGTCTCCTGTGCCAGAGGATGCAATTTTCAAAATTTGCAGACTGAAAATGTTCGTTTAGTCAGTTCCATTAAAGTGTGTGTAATTTCACTAGAATTAACTATACAAAATGCATTTGCCTTCGGAGCAGTGACTAAAACCTCGTCTGCTTAATGAGATGATGGACCTATTCATGGCACAAGGTAATGTAGGCCTCAGCAGCTGCAGCCTTAAGTATATTGAAGTGCTTCGTATACTTACCCTTGGAAATAGCATTTAACCTGTGGGGAGGGCGCCACAAGAGCGCACAACACGAGCGCCGACGGTTGTTGTTGTTGTTGTTGAAAACTTTATTGAACCAAACAATAGACCGAAGTCTAGTTTACGGGTTCGAAGGGTTGGGGGTATGGGACTGTCTCATGCATAGGCGTTTCTTCCACTTGTCTTCGATCTTCTGCGCCCTGGAGATGACTTCCAGTTGCGTGCCGATGTCTTCGGCGGCCAGTAAGGTTTCCCATATCGGTAGGCCATCTTCTATGCGGAAGGTGGCAGGTAGCGGGTTTGCAGGGCATTCCCAGTACACGTGCCGCCAGGTTCCTTCTTCCTGGTTGCCGCAGTCTTCACACTTGCCACTAAAGAGGTCTGGCCAGGACCTCTTTAGTATGTGGGGAGTGGTGTTGTTTCGAAGTTGGAGTCTTCTCCAGTCACTTTCTTGGAGTCGGCTGAGCTTCTTGTGTGGAGCTGCCAACGTCTGTCTTCGTAGCCGGAGTCTCTCGAGGATTTCACCATAATCTGCAGGCCCCATTGTGTTTGTCGAGGCGCTGTAGTTATGGTCCCCATGTGTCGTGGGGAGGCCCATTCTGCCAGTAGTACGGAGATGAAGACCGCGTGCCACCAGCATGTGGGCCGTTTCGTTTCCTGTGTGCCCGGAGTGTCCGGGCACCCAGGTTAACGAATGGTTTGCTTCTTTGCTGATCCGGGCTCTTGCGTAAAGCTTGTATGCTGCTAGTCCAACTCTTCCCAAACTTGTATTGGTGATGGCTTTCTTGGAGTCGCTTGTGACGATGGCGTACATTTCTCCTCTTCTTGCTGCTTCGTACTCTCGCAAGGGCGATGGCTGCTTCTTCGGCTTCCTCTATCGACTTGGCGCTGATTGTGGCCATTGAATCTTGTCTCGCATTGTGTACTGCTATTACAAATTTTCCTGGCCTGCCTGGATAGGGTCCAGCATCGGCGTGGAAGATGTGCACCTTTCCTTCGTGCAGCTTGTTCAGAGCTTTGGCTCTAGCTAGCCTTCGTCCTGAGTTGTGCGCCGAGCTCATATTCTTCGGAAGGGGAATACTCCGTACTGTGTCAGTCCATTCTTGTCGTATAGGGTGTTTCTCCTTCTTTTCCTGATCCATTAGTAAAACACCTATGTCCTGTAGGACCCGCCTTCCAGTTCGGGTTTGTGATAGTCGCTGGATTTGCACCTAGTCTTTGTGCCTTTCTCATTTCATCGAAAGTGTTGTGTATCCCCATTTGATCGAGGCCGTCGTTGGATGTTTTCTGACTAATCCCCAACGCAGCCTTGAAAGATCTTCTTATAATGACATCTAGGGAGTCTTCCTCTGCCTTCTTTAAGTTCATGTAGGGTGCAGCGTACATTATTCTACTTAATGTGAAGGCGTGCACTAGCCTACACGTTCCACTTTCTCTGAGTCCGTAACTTCTTTTGGATGTGCGCCTTATGAGTCGCGCGACATTATCCGCCTGCTTCCTTAATTTGGTGAGCGCTTCTCTGTTTCGATCCTCGATAGATACTATCATCCCCAAAATCTTTACTTGATCCGCTCGTGGAATGTCCATTCTCTGTAGTTTGATGTAGAATTCTTCGTTCTCCCTTAACTTGCGATTCTTTGATGTCCGGACTAGTAGCACTGATTTATCGGTGGCACATTCGAGTCCAGCCTCTTTCGCTTCTTGTCGTACAATCTTTATGCCAGCGTTTATAACGTTGTTTCTAGACGGTGACGGCAGAGCTGTCCAGAGTGTTATATCATCGGCGTACACTGCATGTTTGAGTCCTTCAACTTCTTGAAGCTTCCTTGACATGGGGATCATTATCAAATTAAAGAGTAGCGGCGATATTACCGATCCCTGGGGTGTTCCTCTTCCTTTGTTGACTTCTAATTCGTCGGTTAGCTCTCCTTCTAGTTGTATTTTGGCCGTCCTGTTCTGTAAGAAATCCCTGATGTAGTTGAATGTTCTCTCGCCCAGGTTGAGTGCAGACACTTGTCGTAGGATGGCGACGTGAGAGACTCGATCAAAGGCCTTTCTAAGGTCGAGTGCAGCTAGTGCTGTCCATTTCTGCTTGTGTACACCTTCCTTGAGTTGGAGAAGCACATCTTGCGTGGATAGGTGTTTTCGAAATCCAAACATGTGCTCCGTGAATAGGTTGTGTTCTTCCAAGTACTCTTGAATCCTTGTTTGTATGATGCGTTCTAGTACCTTGCCCACGCACGAGGTGAGTGAGATTGGTCTTAGATTGTCGATGGTCAGAGGCTTGCCGGGCTTGGGGATGAAACACACCGTCGCGTGTTTGAAGGCCTTTGGAATGACTCCTGATGTCCAGATATCGTTAAAGTAATTAGTGAGGCACCGCACTGAATTGTCGTCCAGGTTCTTTAGCATTCTGTTGTTGACTTTGTCTTCTCCAGGGGCAGAGGAAACCTTGAGTTTAGCTAGTGCCCGTCTTATTTCGTGTTCCTTGATTGGAGCGTCTAATAACGGGTTGCTGTTTCCTGAGTAGCTTACGTCATTTGCCCCTGCTTCCGGTGGAGCGTCTAGGTATCTGGCGTGAAGGTCGGCAATGAGGTCTTCCGTGTTTCCCACATAGTCTCTCATTAACTTGATGAGTAGTTTTGGCGTTTCCGACTTGGTGTTTTCCGGGGCCAGTATCTTGCGAAACAGATGCCACGGGCTCTTCGTGTGGAGCATGTTCTGCGCTTCGTCGCATACTTGCTGCCATTTCTGGTGGTTTAGCTGTTTGGCATAGTCTTCAATGTCTTTGTATAACCTTGACGCTCTTTTCCTCAGCTTGCTGTATCGTTTACCAGTGCTCTTCCATCTGTTGTATAAAGAATAATACGCTTCTAACATATTTCCGAGTCTGGAGTCGATGGTTTCTGCTTGCGTGGGGTTTTCGACCTGCCTCGTTGCGTTCGCTGCGTCTTCTACAACCGTGGCGCTCCATTCCTCGATGCTTGTGAAGACTCTGTTTTCGCGCTCTCGTCGGAACTTGTCCCAGTCTACGCAGGGTTGTATTCTTGCCTTGTGTGGAGCGTAGCCCGGAAGCGTAGCCTGAACTTCAATGATATAGTGGTCGCTCCCTGAATTCTTTTGCGTGTTCTTCCAGACGACATCTTCCAGGTTGACCGAGAAGGCAAGATCCGGCGTAGTATTTCTTTGCACGCTGTTGCCTATTCTTGTGGGGTACGTTACGTCGTTGAGTAGGACTGCGTTGTACCTGTCTGCTGCATCTATGATTGCTTTGCCTTTGACTGAGTCCGTTCTATACCCCCATAGTGTGTGGTGCGCATTAAAGTCCCCTAACACTATGGCGGCGTTATCTACTAGCAGTGGATTGAGTGCTTTGAAAACTTGCGCGCATTCCGCAGATGTGTCTTTCGGGCTGGAGTACATGTTGCATATGAACAGACTTCGTTGCTTTTTGCGTTTGGGGAGAATTTCGGTGACTATGAGTTTAGTGGGTCCGTCCATCGAGACTGTGTGCTTTTTGACGGCCAAGTCTCGCCTGACGAACGTGCAAATGTTTTTCCCCGTTGTGCCTTGTTCCGTGTCAAACCTGTCGTATCCGGGTATACTGCCGTTCGTATCCGTTTCTTGAAGTGCCAATATATCGGGTGGTGGCTTGCTGTCCATCAGTATCATCTTGAGCGAGTTGATCTTGGTACCAAGACCACCCGCATTCCACTGCCAGATCTTGAGTCCGCCGCTACCTTCCATTTTGGGCGTGTGACGCTGACGGTATCAGTCCTATGTGCGTCTCAATCTTGCGGAATCTTTCCTCGCACGAGCTCTGTAGTGCGATCACAGTGTTCTTTAGAGCGCTCACATCGTTCTGCAGAGTGCTCACACTGTCGTTCAGAGCGGACATTCCCTTGATCACGTCTCGCATCATTGCGTACAATTCGTCCGTCCTCTTGCGTGTGTTCGAGCCATCCTCTGCATCCGTGCATACCGACACGTCCGTGCTTTCGGAGTCGGCTCTGCTTCTTCGTTTCTTGGCAACACGTACTTCGGATTGTGCGTCTTCGGTTTCCATTTGCGTCACTGGTGCCGCCTTCTTTCTCGGGTCCCGTGTCACTGGCTGCTTCTGCATTTCAGATGGTCCGGCTTCTTGTCGCTGCGGGGTCGTGGCTTCTTGGAGCTTTTGTCGAAGTTCCTGGATTTCCCTCTCCGCAGCAAGCTTTTCCCTCTTTAGAGTTTGATACTCTATGCGCATGGCGTCGAATTTCCTTTCCATCTCCTTGCGGAGCTTATCCACTTCCGTTTCCTTCTTGTCAGTTTCTTGCTTGCGGAGTGCTTGCGCATATCCCTCCTTGGGTTTGGGCGCAGTTTCTCCCTTGGGTTCTTGTCCTGGCAGAGTTGCAGTGAAGTCTGTCTTCTTCGGTAGGGTTCTTTCTCTCGCTTCTCGTGGCGTCTGAAATTCTACGTATCTTTGCTTGCATTCTCTGCAGGCGGTGTAATGCTGACCATCACATATGAGGCAGCGAGGAGTGCACGTGTATTCTGTTCTTATACCTCTGACTCTTGGCGGGTGTTCGTGAAATTCCCCACAGTTGGGGCACCTTCCGTTGTCCTTCTCGGGGCATACGTCCATTCTGTGTCCTAATCTCCAGCATTTCATGCATGCTCTCTTGGTTTCTCGGTAGATGTGGAAGGGGAACACTCCTCCGAAGAACTTGATGTACGCGGGGAGCTTGCTTGTTCCCAAGGTAATCAGGATCGATCTTCCCATCCGTTTCACGTCTACGATCACCGTGTGCTTGTTGCAGTTGACCATGTGCTTCAACAGTTCGGCTTCGTCGACTACGTCCGTCGGGTAGTACACGTTAGTCAGTACTATTCGCTGAAATTCGCCCGGGGTGGCTCCATGTCCGTGGACTTCTATCTTCTTGTTGTTGCTTATGATCTCCTTGATCTCGACGTACCTGCCTGCTCGCTCAGAGTTGTCCGTGCGAATGGAGATTGTGTTGCTTGCGCTGTTTATATATAGGCTGTCCTCCGCGAAAGCTTCCGCAACCTGCACTCCTGCAGCTTTAGCGATTTCGCCTAGAAGATGTCCTCTCGAGAGGCCGTTGACGTTTAGTTCACGTACCCTCAGTATGATCGTGTGAGTTCGGCTATCCTTTTTAGCCGCCGCGGTGAACTCCTTCTTCAGCTTGCGGTTGTACTTTCGACTCCTGGCAGTTTGCCATCCCGCCTCTTTAGCTGCGTTGTCCGCGTCCACTTCTTCCTTTTTTGCTTCGCTAGGTCCTCGAGATACCGACGAATATTCTCGTCGTGCATTCTAGAACGATCTTCGTCTCTAGCCATATCCTCGTCCTGTTGCGGCGGCATGGCCGCGTTAGGCCTGAGCGTTAGGCCTAGTTCCCACCGGTTTCTTCACTCGTTTGTGCGATATAAATCAATCGAAAAAACGTTCCTGTCGTCTCCGAATATTACAATGAGACATGCGTTTCTCACCCAGAAGCTCAGAGGGTATTCTGGCCCAGCAGTCCGTCCGTGCCAAGGCGTCTTCCACGTCGAAAACACGGAGCGCCCAAAAACACGACCGCACTCGTCCAATCCTCCTGGCTCTCCGAGCGCCGACGGCAGAGTGCTTTGACAGGAGAGCGCCGCGACACGAGAGCGCATGTCATTACAGCGCGCGTCGCGATATCGCTAAACAATAGAGCTCTGCGCAGCCCCTAAGGTGACTTTCCCCGTGGCAGAACGTTCAGGTATCAAATTTCTTTTTGTAGTTACTGGCTTGTTATACATTGAATTAACTGTTACGCGATAGCCAGCACTGCACAATATGTGAGTGCAGCTTCGTATTTCGTCGTTAACCATTGGAGCGAACGGATTGATTTCTACCGTGTTCCAAATTCAACGATTTTCCGACGTTTGCCGTAATTAAACCTGATATTGACGTAACACCTGTACGCACGGTAGGCTCTGTAGACTTACCCTCACTTAAAGAACTCATATTTTTAAACCCGGAAAAAAGCTAATCGTGAAGACGATTTTTTTTTCCAATTCATGTATGTATTCCACGTAACTTGAGCCAAGGTTTAAAAATATTTTGAGTGTATTCTAGGAAGACGAAACCAAACAAATAAGTTTGTTCATTGTTTGCAGCAAGTCAGGCCATTTTATTGTATTGTGCCCAATTATCTAATTAATTAAAATCAATTATAACTTTCGAAATATTCAATTTACAGCAAAATTTCAAATGCCAATGCTGTAGAGCGTCCTCAGAAACATCCAACTCAGTAATTTCTATAAAGAAACCTTTCACAATTTTTTTATGGGATTTCAAAAAAGGTTTTTGAATGATGAAAAAAAAAACGTGTTAATTTCCGCATGTGCACCTTGTACTGCAGCGCTCTCAACCGTGGCTTGAACAAACTAGGCCTGCATGCTAAATAGAGAACTATTGACTGGGCTCTTTTCACAAATTCGCGTTTTTTTGCGTTTTTTGTTTCTAATTGGGGTACTTTTGTTTCTAAGCCTGGAAAAACGAACCGTGCTAGAGGTTGTTGGAAAAAAAAAATACTCAATTCGATGTTCCTGAGGAGCTCTACAACTTTGTCTTTGGAACTTATGCTCTAAATTTGATATTTGAAAAGTTGACTTGCTCCAAACAATGAACAATCTTATTCGTTTGGTTTTGTCTTCCTAAAATGCACCAAAATAGTTTCAAACCATTGCTCAATTTACGTGGAATAGCCGGTAAATGTGAACCGAATATTTGTTCTGAGGGACAAACACGACAACTGGAATCGTCTCGACAGCGAAGGTAGTGACCAAATTCAAAAGGAGCACTCCACGAGCGGCAGCGATGGCAACTGCTCGGTAATGAATTCAGTTAGGACAGATAACGTGAACAAACTAAATTATATTAAATGGTGTGACTGCAGACCGCTGCGTTCAACACGCTTATTGCCACTTTGCCCAGCTTAATTTGCGTACTCACCCAATTAAATGACGTCAAGCGTTCGAAATGCGACACCCTTTGGTGTCAAAATTTCAGCTCCGGGAAAACATGTGTTTCATGACCCCAATATCGATCATTCCCAAGGGAGGTGCGCAATGGCGCTCTCGTGATGCACGCTTTACTAGCACGCACTCTCTGGTCGCGGCGCTCTCCAGTAGTGCGCTCTGGTGTCACGGCGCTCTGCTGTCGTGGCGCACTGCTTCGTGGCGCTCTCCTGTCAAGTGCTCTTCCGTCTGCGCTCTATACTCCGTTTCACCTTACGTCCGAGCACAGCGGTTGTTACGAGCCATCGGAGCCAATCCAAGGCCGTGTGAGTGTCACGTGACCTTAGAAAGAGGGCACAGCGACGCGTGGAAAGTGTATCACGGGCTACGTCCACAGAACGGGATTGGCTAGGATAGCACGTAGTGTCAGCTGCGTCAGGACGTAATGTGAAACTGAGTATAGTGTCATGCGCTCTCGTGTTTTACAGCCTGTGTCCGCGGCGAACCGCATCAGCCCTGCATATCCGCGGATTATCCGCGCATATCCGCAGATATCCGCAGTAAACTGGCGGATGCAGATAAAAATTAGACAGATTTTGGCGGATTGCGGATCGGATGCGGATGTCAGGGGCTGCGGATGCGGATATCCGCGGATCCGAATCTAAATTTTTGCCCGGTGGCAATCAGTCCGTCGACTGACGTTTCATCTACAGATCGTTTCGTCGACATGTGACGTTTGATCGAAAGGCTTCCCGTGTTCGTTTCATTGAAAAACCTGAGACGTTTCGTCGCACACAACCCTGCTATTTTCGTAACAAACGTTTTGCGTCTCGCCTGGATTACAGGGGGAGGGGACATGGTTTGGTTAAGCACGCCTTAGTGAACCGCGCGCTAGCTTTTAGCGGCTTAGTGAAGAAATACATTGTCGACAAAACGTCGCAGGGGAATATGCCCACAGAACGTACAGCGTCGACGAACCGTGTGTCCATGAAATGTATGTCCGTTAAAAAGTTTTCCACGAAACGTATTTCCACAAAACGCGTTTCGAAGAAACGATAGGGATCATAAGAAAGATCTGATCCTTACTGAAGATCGCTTCAGTTAGTGCATTTCATCTCGACAAAAATGCTATCTATAGAAAAAGAAAAAGTAAAAAATGCAGGGCATCAATCGTCCCGAGAAAGCTAGTTCTTTGGCAGGGAAAAGAGCGGAAAACTTTCTCCGGGCAAAGAAAACCCCAAACGAACAAGTCACAAGAAAGGAAGGAACCTCCCCAACTCCGCAGAGAGTGGTGTGGTCATGATACCAAAAACAAAAGAAATGCTTCGACAGCGAGCCGACCCTGTGGCGCCACGGTTTCCAAAGTTTCGGAATCATTGGCACACGAACATAAGCAGCCCGTAAATTGCCAGTTTCTTGTTTGTATGCTTAGAGTTCTAGCCAAGAAAATCTGGTAGGTCATATTCGTCCGGTGACGATGCCAGGGCGCCACCAATGCCAGCGGCTGCCGCGCGCAACCTCCGTAACCACCCCAAACCAAAAAAAAAAAAACGTTTATTTTTAAATATATATATTTGGGCGCCTGCAGGCCGCGATCTTTCTCGAACAACAAGTTAGTCGATCCGATCAGGCCTTGGACTCTTGACTTAGCGGTGCATCTGCCCGCTGGCTGACACGAAACACCGTGAGACTCGAGGCGGCCGCATACGCTCGGTATCATCACATAAATGATTTTGTCTTCCTACCACTGCTGCTCCTCCTCCCTTTCAGAAACCTTTTTTTATAACCTTCTTTTTTAGGCGTTTAGACTTCAGGGGAGAGTTAAGGGGCCACAGGTGAGAGTTTCCGATTCCGCGTGCGGCGGGGAAGAACGCGGTCGGCGTGATTTCCGCTAATTTTGATAGTATAAATGTAGTCGTAACCTCTGGTGGTTAGCAAGAACATTGACATAGTTCCACATTTTGCGGATGCGGTTCGGATACGGATACAAAGTATGCGCATGCGGATCGGATACGGATACAATAATGTAAAAGTTGGCGGATGCGGTTCGGATGCGGATACAAAGTCTGCGGATGCGGATCGGATGCGGATACTCAAATTGTTAGCCGCGCAGGGCTCTACACATCTGCTATCCGCAAAACGTGCAAAAATTCATTCTTCAGTTCCCTTGTGGATACACATGTATGTCCGCGAGCAAGCAGGGCTCAGGGACAAGATTTTCTAAAACTTTGTTCATTACCTAGCGAACGGTGTCAGCAACCTCTAACGAAATTTCACACTTAACTTCACAAAAATGGCATTGCCATCTTTGCTGTCAGCTTTAAAAACTTGTATTTGGTACATTAGTGCAAATATATGCTTCCTTTCTTAAAATGCCAATGCTAATTCCATTTTCGACATCTTATCTATCTTCGCATTTCTTGGTTTGTACAAAAAACAGCACATGCTCACATCATAGCTCAAAATCCTATACAAATGAACAGGGAAAGAAAACTTGAATCAAGCTTTTTTATGTAACAAATGCCACAATGTTGTATATTCTCATGGAAAAACCGACTGATCACCGCACAACAAAACTAGAGCGGAGTGTGCGGTATAAACTCGAAGTCAAGGTCTGCAACTGCTTGTTTGGGCATGCTGCAGATGCGCAGAGTAGTATTGTTGACTGTTTGCTAACAGCAGAGTTTCCTGAATAGATGAAAAAACTGCTCAAAATGCTAGAGTTTTGGAAAGTGCTTGAATGGGCTATGACTACCAAACAAAGCTTTGCTTCGTGAGGTCTTAAAAGATCCTCCTAGTGGTGTGGAAGCATAGGCCATTGTCTCTGCTTAAATTATTTGGCCATCGCAGAAACTGCAGTTTTGCATATCTGTGGAAAACCGCGGATTGAAGGGTTCGCCTCTCTCATGACCAGCAAGCACACTCACAAAACCCTTTTCAGTTATTTGTCAGAAAAAGGATTTCCAGCATACTCCCTGACAGAAGTAATTGCAAGTATTTGTGGAGGCTCTCAGAAGAAAAACTTATTCAGTCGATCCCGGTTACAAGCTGTGAGGGGGGTTTTGATCATGTTTTGCTGTGTGCAAGTAGTCTCGTCATTCGACACGTGAAGAGTGGAGCAATCATGGCAATTCCGACTTCAGGCTCCTGAACACTGGAGTTGTTGCTGTGGGTTGGCTGTCGTCAGCCCAGTAGACTTTGTTTGGAAATCACCTGAAGGATGATTGCAATAAGCGGACACTGCCACCAGGTTGTATTAGCTGGTAAGCAAGACCAAGGTTTTCCCTTCCTTGAGCTTAGACAAAGAGTCTTCTTTAATTTGTCGTCTTCTCAAAGCCTTTATTTAATCTTGACATGAAATGGCATGCATAGCCTAGCTTATTTAGCAGCATGTATACGAACATGGCAAGATGAGATCTGAATTATTACATCATCCGCGCACTGAATTCTGAATTCAGAATCACTCAAAATCTGACTAGCATAGTGTTGCTAGTTTGTTCAAAATCATGAAAAGATCATTAGAAGAATTTGGTACTGCTATGAAAAGTGAATTGACAATTCCTTATATTTACAGACATTGCTTGCACCGGTGGCTGAGTAAGTAGGTTATAATATGTTTGTGGTTTTATTCAAACTGAGCAGGAACTTCCGAAATTTTATCCGGATAGTATAAGCAAGAAGAGCCCGCTATGATTACTTGAAATACCGGCATACGTGTCTAGAAACTCTGGATCAGACCAAGGCTGGAGTACAAAGTTTAAGTCTCAGTCCCCGCACTCAGAAAAATATCTAGATATTATGAATGAGCTTCTGGTGACCACAGAGAGAGCAAGGGCGAGTGTTGCAATCTTCCTCTAGAAAAATTGACTGAACACATTTGAAATTGACCGACACTTTCGAATAAGCCTTCGAAGTATTTTGAATAAACAATAAATTTCGATAGATTCTCCTAAGGAAACCGACTGGCTACATCCAGCATACCTGCTAGAAACCTGACTAGGTGTGTCTGACGGTTATCTCGGGAAACTGATGGACAGGTATAATGCGCCTCTAGACACAGCTGTATTCTTAGCCGTATCAGCCTGCTACTGTTCTTGATGAACCAACTCGTTTGTAAGCTTCGTAGTTATATACAGCATTGTAGTCTTTCGCAAAAGAAAAAATGGTCTAATGAAATACTGACTGTCTTGAAATACATCTACCTGTATGCACTGTATTGATTGATCGCCGGTTTCCCCTAGAGTTTTAGTAGATCCTTCCGATAGTCCGGATAACGATACGATGCATGAGAAAAGGCGGTGGGGAAGTATCAAGTATCGTTACCGGCGTCCTCAGAACGATCTATTAAAAGTCCGTTCACACCCAAGCTGTTGGTGTCACCGTGCATGTTTGCGGATACTACTCGACAATCACATCGATGAATTCGCTATTGGTATCCTTTTTTGTGCTATTTATACTATATAGAATTGAAATCAACAGTTGTCTGCATGAAATAAGTTATCCTGTTTCGATCGCCTACGGTTGTTGCTCCAGTGATGGGACATCACAGGAAAGTGATGCGCCATGCCGGCGAACGCAAGGACCTAAGCAAGCCAAAATACCTGGGGGGGGGGGCGCCATCTTTAAAAACAAAACAACCAAACCGAATCATAAAAAGTAGTTAGTTCTCCATTCCCACTGAAAGGGCGATTTCGCGAGTTTAAAAAAACTAATTAAATACTATGCCCTCTTTTAGAATTATTTTGTAGATAATATAATTTATATTGCTCACATAACATAGATTACTTTTGGTTGAAATGTTTAATAGTATTGACACGATACCCTATATCACGTGTTCAATACGTTCCTTAGGTTTATTCTACAGTGGACAAACTGCATACAATAAACTGTGGCGTATATCACGAGCACACCCTCTTGCACGTATAATTCTAGGCTGGGGTGATCATTCTATGCCGTGTGTTGGAATGGAGGGTGAAAACACAAAGCAATGTCAATAAACAACGGAAAGCCTATTTGCTATCTCCCAAATAGCACAACGAAGTTCATCATAATGATTTCCTTTCAAAGTACAGATGCGACATAGGTCACATAACTCACGAACACAATATTGAGAGTTAACAAACGTTTGTGAATTAGCAAAATGATTGTGAAGATTATAAACTCGGCAGCAGTGGTTGCAAGTTCATCTACAGAGCGCTGAAATCTTCTGATCATACGTCTTGCAGGCTATTTCATCGACCTTGCTTCGGCAGCCTGATTGCCGTAATCGTGCCCGATATCATACAGAATGATCGCAAGCCAGCCAAGGGAAGCTATCGCTCAACGATTGGTTTCGATCTTAGCACGAGGCATCGACTGCATGAAAAACCACCAAGATAAAGCCACAACGCCCCAAGTCAATGCTCACACACACTCGGCAGCCGGGTGGCAAATTCAAATGCACAGAACTAACATCTGCTGCCTTACGTCTTGCAGCTTAGTGCATATGCCCTACTTTTGCGAATTTTGTGAGTACCCGCCATCGCTGCTACTGCTGCTGCCGCTGTTGCTGCTGCATTCGGAAGTCGCTAAACGTACCATTCCGACCACAGAAGAAGAGGAGGTGGAGCGCGCAAGATGGTAGTTACTAATGAGAGGCTGTCTTGCCATGAGTGCTTACCAGATGGAACATATATGATATACTGCGTGTATGGCTTTCACTAGCAAATGGCAAGTGCTCGGGTGTCACAAAAACTCCGCTGGAACAAATGTCCGAGGCAAAAAAAGAGCCGTGGCCATGCCCAACGTGCACAACTGCGAGGATGAAGGGTCACACCTCAGCTAAGTCGAAAGGTGATTAAGGCGGAGAAGCTGAGACTCAGATAACAATCATATGCAGATTGTGTGGTCTAGTTGGTACTGGGAATTTGACGACATGATGGTGCTTAAGACGAGGACAAAAGGACAAAAGTGCTCCGTGTTGTCTAGTCTCCTTTTGTCCTCGTCTTAAGCACCATCATGTCGTCAAAATCAGATAACAAAGATAATAATAACGTTGACTCGGTAGTGACTATCACGGAGAAAGTGGACGCACTTTTTACTATAAAAGAAACGGTAGAGAAGATTGAGCAGTTTATACATCAGATGTCTGACAAGTACGATGATGTACGTGGGGAAATTAAATAACAAAATCAGGAGATTAGACAACTGACGCGAACGTGCGGAAGACAGAAAACAGCGAAACTCAGAAAGAAGTCGAAGGCCTAAAGCAGTAGCTAAATGAGCTACAACAGTGCAGCCGAAGGCAAAACAGGTGGTCTTACCTGTTTTACAAATTAGAACGTGTTGAAAGTACTAAAACAAGTTGCAATCGAACGAGGCGTTTCTGAGCCGACCGAAGATGACATAGAAGCTGTGCAAAGAATCCCTGGGAAACCATACAAGGTCCCTCCGGCTCTGATTCGATTTACATTCCGTCTGACTAGAAAAACGATGGTTCGAGCATTGCGATTTACTCAATCTAAATTCCTCGAATATTTAGCTAATGAATAATCTAACAGCACAAAAAAGAACTGCTATTGTTGGCAGAAATAAGGGCAGCTGAAAAGCACTATACCAATTCGTATGGTAGAAGAACCGCAAGATGTATGTCAGGAAACAATCTCGTGACCGCCCTATCCGTATCAACAAAGACAGTAATTGGGCGAAAATCGCTTAAACAATCAAACGTTCTAAAGTTTATAAAAAAATAACCATGACGCGTGGTTATAATGAACGTACTAACTACCATGACAGTCAATCATTTCTGCGCCTTATTATCGATAACTTATCTACAACGATAGCACTTAAACTGTTTCACCTAGATGCTCGAAGCTTTTTAAATAAATCTGATGAAGTGCGTAGCTACCTCGATTCAATTTGCTCTCCATTCGATATTATATGCTTTCACTGAGACCTCAGAAGAGCCAGATATTGTGGCATTTTTTATTATAAATGTGAAGTGATTTATTGCAATTCCGGACGCGGGGCAGTGTTGCTTTTTATCATAAAAACGACTTATCATAGAATGCACTGTCCGACTTCACTTGTATAAACACTGATTTCTAATCTTGGGTTGTAAGATCCGGTACTATTATAAGTACGGTAATTTGCCCACCTCGCTCAGGTGTGCTAAGTGTCTTCTTTAACTTTCTCGAAGAGTTGCTAGAATAAACAATGTCTATAGGTCTTCAAATGGCTTCAGTAAGGGACTGGAACATTGATTTGTTGGCTAGTAAAACTGCGTAAGTAGAATTTTGGAAGTTGTTCAGACACATGGATGTGAAAATATAATTAACGTCCCCGCTCGGATACCCGAAGGCAAGGAACCGGTGATTTACATTTGTTTACAAATTTTTAAAGTGCTGAATTTTGTTCCGGAGTTTTTACTGCAGACCTGGGTGATTTTTACCATTTTGTTGCTTTCTTCCCCAAATAATACGCAACAAATTCGCACGATCAATAGTGAAACATTTCACAGAAACATGAACGCAATTACTTTGGAACACTTTGGAGTCTTGTTTCGACGGAAAACTGGAATGTCATAATGCATGAACTACGGCTGGGTGTTTGATCGATTAAAATACAGATTAATCAATTAATGCTTTAATCGCGTTGCATTTTCTTAACCGGCTAATTAGGTAAATTTTGAAAGCAAATCGATGGTGGAGGCAAATTTGTAGAAACCACAGGTGTGATTATCTATGAATGCGATAACATTCATCGTCGCACACACTGGAAAATGTTCAGTTCCCTGCTCAATTTAGCGGGGAACATGAATTGGTACATAGGTCACGTGAAATCAATTTTCCGCTAAATTTAGCGGGGACACTGAATTGGTCGATTTTCCGCTAAAGTTAGCGCGGAGCCCGAATTAGTGCACTGGCCACGTGAAGTCAATTTTGCGCTAAATTTAATTGGAAATTTGCTACATTAGAAGGAACATACATACGCAGAAATTTGTTACGAGTAGCTTAATAATGTACTAGAAAAGTAACCTTCAACGTTTTTATGACGCAGGTGTGGACGAGTGCGCCTGTATGAAGGCCAACTTTAGGTGAAATTTTGGAATAAAGTAAACTGCAGGGGCGAGGTTTTTAACTCCAAACAAGGTTGCACGTGTCTCGGGCACTTCAATGCCGTACGAGTGTCTGTTTAGTGCAGCAGTGACTATTGCGAAGAATCAAAGGAGTTCGCTATTGCCGGAGCACATCAACGAAGCTCTTGGCCTCTGCGGCTGAAGTAATAATTTGTGATTGTGGGTGTCTTGACTGCTCTGAACTAGACACCAAGGTTGATTTAAAATTCTATATTGTACATTGTGCCGTTTATCACATATTCAGCAAAAACAACAACAATGTTTTAAACTTTTTAAAACATTATTATGCATGAGAATGAACGAAACCGTTTAATCAATTAATTCATCGATTAAAGGGTATCGATTAATCGGGCTACAATAATTAATCGAAGCCCACCCCGTGAAAATCTTGCCATCTTTTTAGAATGAAAATAGCAGAATATTATAACAAAGCTTTCCCGTTAACCGAAGTTAAAAAACAAGAAATTCCGAAAGCCATGAAGTACCCAGGATCTTTATAAAAGCAGTAAAGCACGCGGCAAGCTGTTCAATAAATTTATCAAAACTGAAAACAAGAAATGAATTATTGAATATAAAAAACGTACAAATAAACTTGCCCTTAGGTTAAAAAGATAAAAGAAAACTATTAACAACATCAATTTAGGACAATTTTGGAAATTCCAAAAAGGTATAAAATACCATGAAAATATAATTGACAATAAATCCTGTCTCAGTCCCACGTGAACTAAAAATTAATGATCATATGTGCGCCCTAGTAAAATTACCAAACAAGTTCAAATATAATTTTCTGCCATCTGGTGCTTTCGAATCATTGGCAGCAAAACAGATGTGTCAGAAGTCCGTAATATTTAATGTATCTTAAAACCGCTTTCCATGTATGTGTTGACAACAAGTTGCTCCGATTAAAGTAATATCGGACTTAATTTCAATTCATTTGGTTCACATTTGGAATACAATACTTGTTTCAGGTATATATCCTGATGAAATGAAAATTGCTAAGGTCTGTGTTATCCACAAAATCGGTATACTTGAAAACTTTAGTAACTACAGGCCTATATCTGTACTGTCAGACAACCACGCAGCCCGTCGGGAGTGACAAAGAATCCCACGCTTATTGGTGCTACCATGAATATATACAGATGAAACAGATCACATGACTTGAGATAACAGAAAGAAAGTAGTAGCTCGGCGCGTCATCACAATGACATGACATATACTGCCACTTTTTTTTTCGAGATGAGCAGAAAAACTGATCAATCTAAGTTTTTATAGTTATTTTGCAGATAATATTGTAATAACTCAGAACTAATTTGATTTTCAAAAGGAAAACCAACTGAGTCGTCCTTGATGCGTATAAAAATAAAATAATTACTAATATTGAAAACCATGCGTATACCATAGGCATATTCTTAGATTTTAGAAATGCGTCAGGACTCGATTAAGCATGAAATCTTGATAAACAAAAGTTAGCGGCCTTCCACAACCTTCTATCCTGGGCCCTCTGTTACTTCTGGCATATATTAATGATATGGTATCCATACCTTTAACGTGTAATACAATTTGATGTGCCGACAACACGAAGGTATCTTTTCTTCTAGTCAGAACCTTTACCAGTCCGAACAAACTTCAAATACTTGGCTAAGTGAATTATCATTATGGTTAAAAATCAATCAGCTCCATCTCAGCACAAGTATAACCAGATGAGTGTTATTCATATAAAAAATAAACCCGCTCTGCGTGACCTAAACATTTATTTTAAAGTCTCAAAGCTAGACGGCATAAAACACACAAGTTCTTGGCGTGTTGTTTGAAAAAAACATTACACTCGACCCACGTACAAAAAAAATTAGAGCGCATATTTCAAGAGTTTAGAGCCACTAAATAGATTCAGACATATATAGCTGAACGGTTTGAAATTACAATTATACTATTAACTTATTCCCCCTCGTCTATAGTACTATATTCTTATGTGAGGAACATCTGGACAAAACTGTTCATTTTGCGAAAAAAGGCCCTTCGGTTTATTGAAAATCATCAGAGGGCGCAACACTCCTTGCCTTTTTTTCAGAAACAGAAAATATCAAATATAGAACAAATCATGATTCTTATATTATCATTCTGTATTTTCAATGGCTGTAAACATAACCACTCACTTTTTTTTAATACCTACCGTAAAACGCCGGGGAACTACTGTTTAAGATGCAGACATTATACAAAACTCGAATTTCGCACTATGGTATGCCACAACTCGCATATCTCGTGCCTTATATACTTAACAAACACCCTATTATAGCCGAAACGGCACAAGCCAACTTTTCCTCTTTTTACATCCAAAGGTACCGCTGTACAATACTCAATGAATTCATCATTATTTGCAGTTACTAATTCTCCATGTAATTTTTGTTTTAAAAAAGTTTTTGTTTGCACGTAGTTTAATGGCAGAGTAAATTTGTTTAGTTGCATTGTTTCACAGTGCGGTAACAAGGGACTTGGACTTTGTCAGAAGGCTTCTTGTCCTCTTTTGCCCCAGTTCCCCAGAATATTTTTGTCTGAAATAATGCATACATACATACATGTATTATTTGCCTAGCCCGATAAGCAATCAGTCAAGGCAGTTAATTTTGCATAGATCATATATCAGTTACTACGGTAACATTTATGTAAAGGCGCCCCTGCAACCGCGAAGTAGAGGTTACAATCTTAGTGGTTACATTGTAACGTCTTTGATAAAGGGTACACATTTACAAATTCGTACTACTAAAGGCTACCAGATGAAGATTGTATGTGACTGTTAAGTAGAGGTTACATCTTTAGAAGATTACACTGTCACTTCTATAATAGAGGGTACGAATTTGCAGATTTGTTCTCTCTACTAAAGGTTACCAGATTAAAGGTATAAATTAGAGGATACATCCGTTTATGGGTAGCTACACAGGTTTCAGCGTTAAGAGTGTGTAGACTCTGCACCCACAGCAGATGTCCGCCGTCATGCGACCGGACATGATAACCTCCTCAAGGCTATATGCACCGAGCAAAAGACGGCAATCTCCCTATCCACCCCCCCTCCCCAGACCGCTCGACACCACTAACACAAAACAGAATAGAAAAACTCACAACAAAAACATTGTTTTCACGCGTTCGTCTTAAACTATAGACGGCTGGCTTACACAGTTTACGTGCTCCCTTATACTTAACGTTTCTTTTAAGATTCTTTTAAACAAATCACTCGGTTTAAATAGCCTTGATGGGGTCTATCATGGGGGTCAGTTGGCGGCGAATGCCTGGTGTTGGTGCGGTGTCTAGGTTGAAGGTCAGTCTGACGGGCTGAGTTCAGTCAAATCTTTGCAGTCGCGTGCTTTTTGTCTTCCCTCTTTCCTGTCCATGTGGACGACTATATTTTGCTTTTTCCTTGCGAATGAACCCTGCTGCGTTTGAGACTTATTGTGTCGTCTCGTAAGTCATTTTATTTTCTTCGTGCCTCAGGTTTTAGATTATGAGGTTTGCAAACAAGCTCGCCTGCACACTTTCGCATCTTACAAGTTATAGGAGTGTGACTGGATGCGTCGATAACAAAATCTTTTTAGTTCGATTGATGTGCGTAAGCCGACTCATAATGAGAAAACCTAAGAAGGACGACGGTGTTGGGTGTTTGTTACGCTAGTGAAACTAGTTTTTTTTTAGAAACCTCGTCCCCCTTTTTGACAAACGATGAACAACCGCGACCGCCGATATAAATTAAGAAAAAAAACCCAAAAACTCGAGTTTTTGGTTGCCCGACAATCTTGTATTCTTCGCGACAAGAAGTTTTAGTGTCGCCATCTAGAGGAAACCCGTCAAGACCCAAACCGAGAACAACCCCTCTCCCCCTCCCCCACCCCTCCTTTTCATAGCTGAATGGGTCGTTCATCCTCGCTGTCTCGCTAATCACTTTTAATTTTGTCTATTTTTTATAACACTTCTTTTTCATTTGTGACGGACGATGGCACATTTTGCGTTTGGCAGGTTTTGATCTTAGGATTCAATTCTTTTAGCTGAAGTGTTTTTTTTTCTTTGTCCTGGGTAAAGCACGGTGAAGATGCAAGATTTTAGCTCACTAAAGTTTCAAATTTACGTATATATATTTTTTTTCACTTTCCTTCACAGTTTCAGAGAAAAGCTTCGTCTCACTTCGTTGCATAACAATCAATGCTACTGTGGTGAAAGAATCAGGCAGGAGACGGGCGATTGAAAATATTGTATTTAGCCGGTATCTCGGAAGGAGCGTGTCTCTTTCACTTTTCTCATCCAGTTATAACTGCTGTCAATAAAGCAGAACAAAACCTAGGATCACAGCCAGATTTTGGGACGTTGCATGATTTTGTGCCCTGCTTACTACAAGCCGTCAAGAGTACGTAATTAGCACCCGTAGTATTGGGCATACACTTTCAGCAGCGCACGTTTTAATGCACGAACAACAGAACAAAAATAATTCAAATGGCGCGTTTATGTAGACGAAAGAGTTAAATATCCTGCATAAATTACTCTTTTTTTTTTTTCACGATTACAACGCAGCGTTGCTGTAACTGCACCATAAAGAATGCAAGAATCGGACTAATTGGGGTCTTTGGGACCCAATTTATTGAACAAACACAAGAGCCTCCTTTGGTATCGGACAATTCAAAGGAGACTGTTTATTCTTTCCACTTTGCAGCGTGACAGGTGACACGGACGACACGGAGAAAGATATCTAGGTGTAGGGTAAAAGGAATGGCGCATTGTCGGATTATCTATAGTTGGCGCCGAGTCCCACCAGTGAAGTTCGCACGGAGAACGAAACGAAGAGACTCGCGAAGAACACCAGGATATCATACAGAATACAACACGATCTGTGGTGAAAGCCCCTGCTAAGTGGTTCGAGCACTCCATCGCGCTCGAACGCACCTTTCTGCCTTGTTTCAATCTCATCTCTACTTCCCCAGTTTTTTTTTTTTTTCCTCTTGGATATGAATAGAATTTTTCACCTTTTTTAATCGCGCACATTTAGCCACCGGCGAAAAAACAATAAGGAACCACCGCTCTGCGTCCAAAAGCAAGCTATCAGGCCTTACCGGAATAGGGCGGTGCGGCTGTCGTTTTACCGCGCATACGCAGCGCCACTCCGCCACCTGGCGAGGCACGCCCATACTAGTTCGGAGTACACGGAGCAGATGACCCGAGAGGCTGGTGCACTTGTCGTGCTGGCCTCGCACTTCGTAAAGTAATCTACCTAAGGAAAAATGGCAGGGCACCAGGTATTGTTGGGCAGTCAAATGCCCCAGCATGGTACTAAACAGAAAGGTAAATATGTTTTTCCCAAATTGCTTTATTGTTCGTTTTTTGGTAGCCACGATTCAAGAAAGATCGCCGGAAGTATGAATCGCCAGATGTGCAAAGGACAGGCTTAATTATTGTTCTCTTCTATTGTCGCATGATTCGGTAGTTTAACCATGCTTACTTGTCATGTCAATAGTGACTTTATGTAGATCGCCCGCAAGAGTTTTGCGTTGCTTCGGGGAGCTTGAGCCGCCACTTTGAGGGCGGACGGAAGCTCGCGCCCGCAATCCACAGCTGACGTTCTCCAATAAGTACCTTATGTAAAACCTACGATGGTTAGCCGTTGCTGTTGATAAAAGAAAACCGGATATGCAGTTGCCTTTTTAAAACCACCTTAAATTTGACATCCGAGCTCACTTTGCTTACTTGCCAATTTTGTTCTCGATGTTTAAAGAGAAAGCGACTAAGCAGCGAAGGACATGAGGTAAAATGAGACAGATAATCTTAGCCTGTATTGCGCACTGACTTGAACGCGTAGTTGAAAACAAATTGACATTCACGTCTGTACTGCTGTTTTGTTATGTACTTTTAAAAGGATGTAGTTAGCATACAACAGGCATCATTATTTACAAGAAGTATAACAAATTATGCACTAGTACATTCCTGGGTCGACCAATTCGAGTGTGATGGCAATTCTGAATGTTTAAAAGGAAAGCAATATAAAAAGATACCAGGACAAGACACGTCAGAAATGTAAATAACTGAAAACTTATGGCTGAAATTCAAAATTATTTACATCTTTCGCAGAGAAAAGTAATATTGACGACCCTTTCCTGGCGCAGGGGTTCTAGGTATATCAAATAAAACTGCCTCTAGACACACGAAAAAAAAATCACACAAGAAAATGTATTTGTAGTCAGCCGCAACTGTGTTCAAAATTTTCCTTTTGGAGTCACATAAAAATGTAATAAAAAATGAAAGCCGTTTACGACTCCCTGTAATGCCTAATTAGAGCGCAGCTCTTGAGGAGGAGGGGAAGGCATGGGGGGGGGTCACGTGACCTAGGGGGAGGGGGTCACGTTACCTCGGAGGGTCACATGACCTCGGGGGAGGTCACGTGACCTCCGGGGGTCACGTGACTTCGGTGGGTCACGTGACCTTACGGTTACGCCGACGCCGACGTCGACGGCGACGCCGACGCCGCTGAAGCCGGAAACGGGCGCCTAAGAGCTGCGCTTTAAAAAAATTAAAGCGGTTTACAACTCCCTGTAGTGCCGAATTAGAGCGCAGCTCCTGAGGAGGAGGAAGGAAGGGTACTGAGGGGAAAGTATTCCCTCCTCCCGCCTCCTCACCTCGTCATCCTGCCTCCTCTCCTCCTACTCATTACTCCTCCCCTCCTCCCCTACTCCTCCCCTCCTCTCCCCTGCCCCTCCTCCCCCTCCTCCTCGCTGCCTGCGCGGTGCATTGTGGGAAATGCCCCATAATGCACCGCGCGGGACCCTCGTGACGTCACACGGGACGGCACGAGTGACGTCACGAGGGTCCCGCGCGGTGCATTCTGGGACATTTCTCATTATGCACCCCGCGGTTACGCCGACTCCGACGGCGACGGCGATGGCGATGCCGACGCCGCTCAAGCCGGAAACGGGCGCCTAAGAGCTGCGCTCTATAAAAAGAAGTCTACGGTATTAGCGCAAATATAAGTCGATCGGAGACCACTCTTTTTATTCACAAATTATGAGTGGTTCACCGACACATGTGCGTGGATTACGATCCTACCGCTTTGACAGCAGTGGTACAAGTGCACAAACACTACAAGGTGTATCGGCGTGTAGTAAACGTTTTTAATCTTGTTGCTTGGCCCACTCAAAAATACATGGGAACAGATGAGCGGTGGCCGTATTCGCGTCCCGGCTCAGTTTTATATGCAGCTTGACCTAGTGTTGCGATCTAGATGCGCTTTCCTCATCATTAACTTCATTCGCAATAATAAAAAAGTAGTTGCCACATGCTTCCAGCATTAGTAACTTCGCTTTCTAAGAGGACTTGTCGTCTCAGTTTAAGCTATATATGCGACAGGGCAGCTGCTCACGAAAAGGCATTTTAAACAATATAGCATCATAATCTTTGTCCGAATAGCACTGACTTTCAATCAGACTTCCACGTAGTTCAACTACTCTGCTCAAGTTACTGTAGTTAAACTACTTTTCTGAGTAGTTAAGTAACTTTCAATTACATTTTTATTTCGGTAATGAGCAGTTTTCTTTAATTACTTTTTCTGAGTAACTTCTACTCAAATTACAACTTACTTTCCAATTTTAGTGGTAGATTTGCTTATCAATAAACATTCCTGCACAAAAAGATCTTGAAAGATCAGCTGAAATTTGCAAAGAGGAGGAAGCATGTGACGTAGGCAGGGGGAGGGGATGGTTTGGGGGTCCAAAACTTCGTAAAATGTTTACGAGGCCCCCACTGCAACAACCCTGCTACGAGGCGCGGGGAGTGGACAGACATGTCGCAAATGAGGCCGAGTAACTGCGGGATTAACACCGAAGACTGGAGTTTCTTTGTGTCCCGAAGCTGAAGAAAATTTGACATATTTGAAGAAAGGGTTTGTCCCTGCTTCTCCCCAACCTAGGAACTCTCGCCAACTACAGGAAGTGTACAGATGCATCCTCACTCAGAGGAGGCAACAAAATGCAGCACCTGCTCTGAAGCTCACCTGGTGCTCTCGTGGTTTGTACTGTACTTGAAGAATCACGTGATAAAGGGCAATGTAAAGGCAACCTCTTTGCGTTGCCTTTCCTCCCAAAGCTCAGAATATGCAGGTCTTTCAAGATTCAAAGATCGTTCGAGAAATCTTAATAACTCCCCGACTGTTATTACAAAAAAAAAAATAAAAAAATAAACAAGTAGTGCTGGAAAGTACTATAAGTACATGGTGCTTAAAGGGCCTCTGACACGCCAAAAAGATTTTTTTTCATGCTAGGCGTTAAAAAGGCATATCAGGTCATTACAAAAAAAATCTTTCACAATATAGTTGCGTAGTTCTTTTATAAAAAAAAAATAGAAATACGAGGCCGCATTCAAAGTTCCCGCCATGCACTGTGACGTAACAGTGTACCGCAAGGTGTCGGGGCGGTCAGAAGGGAGGCAGAGTATAAACGGCTCTGAAGGAGGCATTGCCGGAAGTCACGTGCGTTGTATCCCTCCTCGTGCTTACCGCGAGCGCGTGTAATATCTTTTTTTAATATTTTTTTATTCTCCGCATTTCCACGAGCGATCCAAGCAGACATGGTTCCTTTTATTTGCTTTTCATGCTTAGTGTTGCTGTAAAGGTAGAAGAAGAGGAGTCAGTGAATTGACGTGATCAACTACAACGCCTAGAATGTGCTGTGTGAGGGACTGTCCCGGTATTTCAGCAACTGAAAAAGAAATCACACTGCATTCATTTCCAAGAGACATACAAGAGATGGACCGGTGGCTGACTGTCGTTCCCGCAGGACAGCTATTAGAATCCGTGGGTAGGTGATGCACTTTAGTGATGAAGATTACAACCCTATGCGAAGTTTATTGAAACTCACAGGTCTCAATGTGAGATCTCAACTGCAGGTCTGTAAGTTTCCTGCCCATCTCCCTGCAGCAGCGACACTCAAGAGGCTGGAATTCAGGCATCACGACGCATCAGCTGCATGTGCACCTAGTAAACAAGTTCTACTCATGTTCTAAACAAAACACGCACTTTATGCTTGACGTTTACTTGTACTTGGTACACTGACCAGTTCGTATTCTTTAGACGGCAGGCATCTTCAGCCTGGGAAGTATCCGATGATTCAGCGGCCTCGGTGTCTGAACCTTCAGCAATGCGATCGGGCGTGTCGTTTGCTAGCAATCCCAATTTCTGCGAGCGTTCTAAAAATTTTTTTTCAAAACTTGATAGCTTGTTTTGACCCCAAACTCTGTATTATCGGACTGACGGCATGCACTCGTACACTGGCTTGTACTCGCAACGCTTTCATCATTGACCTCCATCACGTCGATCCACTGACTCTTCCTCCTCAACTTTTACAGCACGCAAACTAACCAACGGTGCAGCGATAAAGAGCTAGTGGAACTAAAACTTCGTTTTCTACGATCGCTCGTACAAAGAGCAGAATTTAAAAAAAATAAAAAAAGTCTTAGGCACGGTCGCGGAGAGCACAAGGAGTGAAACTCACGCGACTTCCGGCGAACCCCCTTTTAGTGACGTACGTCGATGCCTCCCTTCTGACCGCCCCGACACCTGGCGGTACACTGTTACGTCACAGTGCACTGGCGGAAACTTTGAATTGGGCATCGTATTTCTATTTTTTATAAAAAAAACTACGCACCTTCAAAGTGAAACAATTTTTTTGTGATGTCTGATATGCCATTTCAACGCCTAGCATCAACAAAAATTGTTTTTGGCGTGTCAGAGGATTTTTAAAGTACTACTTCAAGTAGTTTTAGGAAACTTCTACTTCATTTGAAGTACATTCTCTAAGCATGTACTTGTACTTCACTAAAGTATTTTTTCTGGTAGTTTCCGAGGACAGTTCAACTCCCGACTTAAAAGTATATTCTCCGAATTTGAAAACAAAAAATGGCGTATCATCATGTGAAAACGCGATATCGTGTTTCGAGACATCATCTGGTCATTTTGCCGAGCTAAGAACTGGCGGCTGTAAGACCGATAAAAATAGGTACCTTATAAGGTGACTGCGTTGAATAGTTCGTCAGCGAGAGTAAAACCACTATTCTGTGGCAAATCGACTTCATCCAATATTTGCCTCCATTCCCGAAAAAACTGATGCACCTCCTATTACCCCTGTAGCAATGCATACCAGTTTAATAAATAACTGTTAATAATAAATACCAATGGCAGCGGTCCATATGGCGAAGGTGTCCGTCGTACCCTATTGGAAAATCTTGATGATGGAAAGACGTTGGAAAAACCTCATACAACGGTAACCGTAATATGCATACCAGCTTAATAAATAACTGTATATTGGGTAAAAGAGCCTCATGAAAGATTGTTTTAAAATGTACTTTTACTTTACTTTGAAAGTGCATTTTATTTATAGAACTTTACTTCACGTACATCACACAGGTGTACTTACTAGTTTACTTGAAGTACATCGCACCAGGTGTACTTACTACTTTACTTGAAGTACATGACCTCTCATTTCCTTTGTACTTTACTTTAAGTTCCTGTGAGATGGTGTTTATGCAACCTTGTAAACAAGCAAACACTAATTGCAAAATCAAGCTCAAGCAGTGCTAAACCTCAAAGTAGAAATAATACATCCGCAACATCGTTGACAAAAAAAAACTAAAAAACATTTAGGCACGCATAAGCAGAACCAGGTTTTAAAGCATATGTGTGAAAACACAAGCTGTCTTTATAATTGGCTAGCAGAATTTCGCTAACAGATAAAAATCTATACACTTTCTTATTACCATAAGGAATTTAAAAGTAACCTCAAAAGTAATTCGCTACTTTGTACGGTAGTTGGTAATTTACTAAATTACTTTCCATCTGAGTTATTTCTACTCTACTCAAATTACTTTTGACACCAATACTCAGTAACTTAACTTAATTAATTTTTTTAGTAACTTTTACTTGTCTGCTTTCAGAAGCGAGCGAGACCATAAAGAAAAATAGTATTTATCTTGGAACAGTTGTCGTAGGCCACGCTGTTTTGCACTTGCGAGACGGGCTATGCTGTCGACAAATGCTCGGGTGCCTGGATCAGGCCTGGATTATCTCTTCAACCCGGACAGCTGGCACAAAGGCAACCTTTCTCTGCGGAGGTTCACTTCCCCCCAAAAAGTCACCGTTTTTCAAGAGACAGAATGCCGCAAAAATATGGCAAAGTCGTGCTCGCCATTGCAACTGGCAGCTCGACGCGACTAGCGAACGCTGCATTAGGGCGAATTTGTGCCACGGCGTAGCGCCACTGGATGGATCGATCGAGGGATGAGGCTTAACCCGTTGAATCCGAGGGCGACATGCGCCACCTAGCGAGTGTTTTTGTTTTCTTTCTTTTGTTATTAACATTTATTTAACATAGCGATATATATCTATAGATTTAATCCTAAAAGCTATATGCGATCCGTGCGTAGGTGGCGCCTCTGTGCAACTGGGTGCCCACGCCTTCAGCCCTACGGGTCGCCCCGGAAAGAAAAAAGAAAATATTCATCCTTCCTTTGACCTATGCCACCAGTCAGATAATCTTTCTTGCTTATTGCCACTTTCCTCAGGTCTATTTTTCTTTCACTATCCCTAATTCTCAGTGCGCTTGTTAACTTAGTCGCTTCCTCAGCTACTACAGGGTGAAGCCCCTTACAGTAAGGTAACAAGTGCTCGGCCGTCTCCTCCCCTCCCTCCACAAGCTCCACACACAGTATCTACTTCCTGTTATCCAACTTTCTACGTCTTGGTCCACAAGACTCTCGTCCCCTCCTCGAAAAAGCAGTTGCCCCTACAATGGTCAAAATTCCAGCGCTCATTTTCTAGCTTGGATGTGTTGCACGTTGCACCTTAACCTCAAAAACACCAGTCTTCCATTGAAAGTCACAAGAAAAGTAATTTTAAAGCTAAATAAACGATCTTTCAATGTGCACCGGGTGGATGCATGCGGAGCCTACGTAGTCGTGACGTAGCAGATTCCTTCGGAGCAGCGCCGCTCTTTGGCATTTCAACATTTTCCTTCTTAGCTTTCCTCCTCAACTCACAAATCACGCATTGAACCAAACAGTCCAAGAAGACGAAAAGGGTGGACTCCCCTCTTTCTCGGACCCTCGTTCGTGCAACCGGAAACAGCCATGCTCACCCTAGAAGATTAGCCCGTCGCTCAAAACTCGAACAAAGTTGCTTCCCCACCCCGTTCAGCCCTAAGCTGAGAGTGCTGTGGAAGCTACGTGCTCCTTGGGCCAGCCACACGCTCGTCACCCCACGGGCACTTCGAACGGCTCGGTTGTAACGCGCTGACGCTATTGCCACCACTACAACGCTGACAACGCCACCAAGGGAAAAGCTCATAGCCACGCCAGCCTTGCTACTTCACGAAGGCGGGAAATCTTTTCTTTCTGCTTTTGTTTGCGCCGGATATCCCATGACGCATCGCGCTCTCCGTTCGCTTCTCTTCGGGCGCTCGCTCGAGTGCACCGTTTGGAACGAAAAATATAGCCAGTCGTTCAAAATACAAACGTGCGATTATCATTTACGGTTATTATCCGTCATGCTTGACTCATTTCCGAATGAAATTTGAATATTTCAATTTTTGTTTCCGTACCCCTTTAAACTATCTGTAAATTTCAAAGGCCGATTCAGTCTGCATGCCTGCTTCCTATTTTTCCCTCTCAGTTTCTTTACCTTTCTTCTTAACCTTTATTTTATCATCCGCCTCCCTGCTATTGCCCATATATCTAGATCTCAGTTATCTAGTCCGCTTCCTCTATTTGGTAACGACGCTTCTCATGTGCAAATCGCTACGTACTCTTTGTGCCTATCGTTATGCATCTATTTCTCTCAGCCTAACATCAATATGTATGTTACTGCTAGCTTCCCTGCCCTCGAATGAGGACCATCCCATTTCGCCCTGTGCATCTTGGTTCGGTGTCTTACCATGTCCTCCCAAAGCCAATCTACCTATTTTACGCTGCTTTATTTCTACCTTATCTGGATGTCCAGTTTTATGTATAAAACTGCATTTGCAAAAGTCAGGCTCGGAACCATAACTCCTTTCCAGATCTCCATCAGCACCTGATACCTGTTATAGTTTCACAGTGCTCTATTTTTCAACACAGCTGCATTTCTGTTGCCCTTACCAGTTACATATTTCGCGTGCTCATTGTTCACTGGAATCGCTCCAGCGCGCCCCTGGCCCAGCCGAACGGTCCCATGGCGCGCGCGATATAAACAAACCTGGCAACCATGCAGTCCGAAATATCAGGTGACATTCACGGGCTGTTCTGTGGCGCCACCTAGCGTGGTTCTCACAGCGAAAAGTGCTTCTTCTTTTGTGTACAAGATTTTTTTTATTATTTGATGACACTAAAACGTACGAAGCATTGCTGAAATTGTGCAGTGAAGCTGGCTGCAGGCAACTCTCGCTTGAGCAGCGTTGAGTTGCCTAATACAAAAAGCCCGAAAAAAAATAAAAAAAAATAAACAGAATCTTGCAAAATCAATACACCATTGGTTTTGTTATTTTGACGAGCGGAATTTCCTAAACTGTGCAAAAATGAGAACATTGTAATGATATAAGCTCAATGTGTCATACTCAACGAGGCATCTGAACCTCAGGTGCAGTTTTTTCTATAAGTCGGCTTTCAAAAAGAGCTCAGCGCGTGCATTTTAGTTTTTCTAATCTTAATTGTTGATTTCGTCTACTTGCACTACCGGAAACGGAGCCTACCTCTCCCTCCTGGTATTGCTGTGCTGGTGGGTAACTATGAGCGAAGAGGGGGAAGTTGGCGCGCCATCAAACACCAATCGACGCCTCACATGACAAACCTCCCTGTCCCCCTACATGTTTTGCTCGTTCTCGGAAAATACTCTCGTTCATATCTAGAACCACACTTTAATACGAGAAGATTTAGTTTCAATCGCGGCTCTCCTTTTATTTCTGTCCTTCTTCCCAGGCGACCTCTTTCAATATAAAATGATTTACCGGACTGTCTGTGTCGGGAGAGAGGATTGGGGACCTTAGCTTATAACATCATTTTCGAGTTTTTAGTTTACACAAAAACGGAATTCTCATGGCTTCAAATTGAGCGGTAATACGGACGGAGGGAAAGAAAACAAAACGGACAAGGGGACGAAATGCGCAGTCCTTTCTCGTAAATTTTTGGGTCTCGCTTCGTTTTCTTTTATTTATGCTAATTTTATTGTTTCCGTCAATCGCCTTTCCCAGGACGTAATCTCCTTTTCCGCTGTCTGGAATAGCTACTAGCTGAGCGTTTCTAAAACTGGTTCATTCTAATTGATTTTCGTGCCCCTCCGCGGGCGCCGAAAGCGCCCCCGATGGAGAACCCCTGAAGTGAACGCGGTTACCTGGGGCTTTGTATTTTGGAAACTTGGAAATTCGGTAAAACATTTTTTGACGCATCTATCCTTGGTCGCATAGAACAAAGCAGTATGACTCTGGATATAAAAGCAGATGAAAAAAAAATCTAAAACGAAACTTTGCGAAAGACAGACTATAATAATAAAAGAAAGACTAAAAAACTGTCTAATGCTAAGCTGCTAAGCTACGGGCAGGCGATGAGATGTGGTGAGTTGTCTGAAGGTTCCATAGTCTTGGAATGGTGCCTGGAAAGCTTCTCCCACTGCTTTGTTTAGCGTGGTTCCTTGATCTGCGCCTGATGACGTCATAAAAGGTTCAAGCTCTCGCCTGCCGCGATCCTGGCGGTATTACAGCAGCGGAGGAGAGGATGTGGCAAACGTCTATCCTGCTATAGGTCGCTCTCAAGCCTGACAATCCACGAAAAGCTAGGCAGCGAGGAATTGATACATCGCGATGAAAGCGACACTCGTGTTTGCTCGTACGCTTTTTGTTGGGACTTTTAGCGCCATCCACCGGGATGGCGGCATCCAGCAGCACGATACACCGTGTTCTGTGACGTCATTTGTTGCCACTTCCGGTTCATTTTCGGTGCATTGAAGGAATACGGACCGCAAGTTCGCTTGCTTCTTGCACTGGTTGTGATCATATGAGAGCGATGAGCTTTGGTTGGCTGATTGAAAAAAAGCGGGTAGACTTGAAGGCATCAGGCATTGAGGTCTACCCACCATCCTTCATTCATAACCAATCAGAGCTCAGCGTGTTTCTGACGTCACCGGAACTCCAGCGTAAGAAGCAGACGACTTGCTCTCCGCATAAGATGGCGAACACGGCAATGGAAGACGCGTCCTAGGTACCGCCTAATCTCGCCACGATATAAACACGAGAGTTTAAAACATTCGCTACTCCTCATTATCAAAGAGTCATTAACGACTGTCGGTTAAAACTTCAGCGACTCCATCTCGGGCACCCTTTTCCGCAGTACATTTCTCTGCACAAGCGGTTAAAGGATCTTCTTTAATTCCCTAAACGATTACGGAATGATCGGGGAACAAAGGAACACGTGTTGCTTTCTCTGAAAGTGAAAAGCACGTCGTTATTCCACCGAGAAAAAAGACGGTAAAAAAAATATTGATGATATTTGTTTTTTCTTGCAATTAACAAACTACCGCAGATTGTTTCAAACTTTTTCTAAAAAAAGAAAAAATATATAGTGCGATTTATGCGACTGTGAGATGGTTCAGGAAAATATTCGCAACTCCAACGCACGCACGCACACACGCCGGTTTGACGTCAGGCCCCGGCAATAGCACTGCGGGCCTGTTTTTTTTTCTTTCTTGTAATCATTGTGGAGGAGCTAGGAATGTATTTTTGGGTACCCATTGAATTACGTTAGTAAATGGGCTTAAATTCATTTATTCGGCTAGAAACGCTACGTGACCAAGACAAGAGTAGACCAGAGGTGACGGAAAAGTTTACGTTGCACAAGAAGATTAAACCGCTATTTTTTTAACACGTGGGGGTTTTACAGAACTTTCGAAACTTAGCCCGAGGGCGAGCACGTTTTAAGTGCAGACCAAGCATGTGTTTGTGTGTGTCAAAACGTTGCAGAGTGATGAACACGCTGTGGCGTTTGCACCGCTGTGCCCCAAAAAGTGAGCCGCACGAGGTGACCGTCAAGCTCCGGATCAGCAACGTTCGCATTGGTGAGTATCACTGAATCAGAGGCTGATAGCTCACTTGCGAACCGTCCCTGTTTTCTATTGCAAGATGTGAACAATCTGCTGTACGGTTATCAATATTGCCATCGGTGTGTTTTTCCGTTTGATTGGTTGCTTTTGTTGAAAAGAAAGAATCGGATATTTAACGTTTGTGTTATGTTACTTGCCGCAGCGCCAACTTCCGAACAGCAAAACTGCCCGTTTCTAGGACTCTACATGAAAGGGCATATCTACAGAAGATAGTAAACCAAATTTGTTCTGACTGCTAGAGAAGACCAAAGTAAAATGCTGCGCCTTGTTGCGAGGCTTTATAGAGCCTGCGGCAGTACACATCGTAGATTTCGGAAGCAGTGACGTTACTGGCAATGATATTTTCGAGCTTTGTCAGCTTTAACAAAATGATGTGTTCATAAGAGGTACCAACTTAGTGACATTTATTGGTCGACAGACACTAGAATTTGCCCGCAAAGTTTTAAAAGGTGCGAATGTCTATTCGCAATGTGTCGGATATAGATGTCGATGACTTTTTTTTGTGTGTGCGAAAGATATATGCAATTTGCTAAAGGTTATTTTACACGTTGGAAAATGTGTTACACCAGTTTATAAGACCATACAGAACCATACGATTCATAATTCATAATATAATTTTGAAGATCATTGTATTATATTATAATAAATTCTCTCAATTACGAACGCACAGGTCAACTTGATTTTTGGCAATGGTTCTCCATAGTACTTTCCCTCTCAGACGGAACATAAATAGCTTTTGATGCTAAAAGGAAGCTGAAGCGGTTCTATATTTGACTGAAAACACTTAAATCGTCTTCCTTTGTCCTCCAGCATCACGAATATAGACATTAATATTTACTTCTGTGCACGGAGGCTTTAGAAAATCAATTTCGAAGTACCACTGAAGCACCTCCTTCCAGGAGCGTTGAGTAATAAAAGGAGTTTTCGGAATCTCCGCTCTCGCGCATCTTCAGCGCCTATCAAAGCTATGCACGAGCACTCTTGCCATTTTCGAAAACAGGTCTGAAAACGCTGTTACGACTGGACTGGTGTCAGTGCGGGGGAATATACCTAGCAAGTACTGTGGCCTAGAGAGGGGTAGTGAGCTCACCGCCCTACCTCGCTCATGCTTCAAGGTGGGGCGGTCTATGTCGGATGTCTCGGAGGGTGACGGGGTCGCTGCTGTCGACTCCTCCTGAAGGGTCCTGCATCCCGGCTACGCCCGGCCACGTGTGCCTTTGTTCGGTTTCGGTGTTGGAGTTGAGTGAGTGACTGCAGTTCGCGTGTGCTCGTCTGCTTGCATCTGCCGTGCGGTCACTGTCATTACCGTTATCTTGCGGTTTTGTGCTTAGACTAAAATGCAGGAATGCCTAATCACCGGCGAAACTACTCTTTTGCGCCTGACTGTTGTACAGGATACTCTCGTCTGAATGACGCGCCAAAGGTGTCTTTGTTCGGTGCACCCTGCCTCATCAGTCAAGCGCGGCAATAAAAGTTGTCTTTTCTTCAGGTTGAAAAGAAACGCTCCCATTTTCGGGTGAGTTTTCTCGTGGGTATCTCCATGAGAGAAGTCCACTTTACCCTATCCCTTAGTTATATTAATTTATTAAATCATTATTATAATGAACATATACCTTCCTCTTCCCCTCATCACGAACGGGGTTCTCCATCATCCCCGCCGATCCACAAAAGGTCCGCAAAACGTCAATGGTAAGGAACCACTGGTCTACAACAAAAACAAGGCTAAGGCTATCAAGAGTAACGAACTGCAAGCTGTATTATTAGTCGGCATTTCGACGCGCACACGCGCTGATACGCACCCGATCGTAGAAGCGCGCCGGAAAGCTTCAGGAGGACTCGGCCGGAGCACCATCTCTGAATTTGGACATGAACCGCCTCAGCAAGCGGCCGCGGTGAGCCCACTACCCCATTCTAGGCCACTGTATGGCAAGCTTGCAATATACCTTTTGCCGAATTACTCAAGCATCAAAGCAAATGCTTGGAACGTATGTACACGCGCTGCACGTGCTGGCATTTGCAGGTGTGCATGTTAGAAAGAAAACATATAAGACAAATGGGACTTCGCACACACGTTCCACAAACGCTTTATTTCGGTGATTAACTTGGAATCGTTCTTATAGGGAAGGCGAGCGCGTGCTGGACGTGTACCTGCGTTGCCAGCACTCTATTTGATGCTTGAGTAATTCAACGAAAGGTCTAATGCCCTCACGTGTGACACGTACCTGGCGGCCGAAAGATCCTTTAATGAAGTAACGACTGGTCGAAGGGATTTTTGTATTTTTCGGGTTTAGTTATATCTTCGTGGAAAACGATCGTGATATTGAGATTCACGGGATAAAAGTATTCTAGAATTCAAATCTAACTCGTTTCTTGTTTTCAAGAACTTTTTCATGTTCCCTTTAATGCAATTAATGCAAAGGTACGGCGAGGTGGACAACCAGTCACCTAACAGAAATAGAATCGTTTTATCCCAGCTCTCTATAATAATCGTTCAATTAGCGATATTTTAGTTAAATATATATGGCGTGCAACACCCACAAAATTTTCTGCGTTATTTTGTGTACTACGTATATAAGATAATAGATTCTTTTGAACGAATTAAACTTGATAAGTCTGATCATAAAACCACTTAAATGTGTGATGAAAGTGTTGTACTCGCGCTGACGACGGGCTATGACAGTGCTTTTGCAACGAGCATTCCACACCATCAAGATTGCCAGTATTTCGAACCTATAAATGTGAGATTGTTCTGAGCGTGCGCAGTGAACAGTGCACTCAAATATAGCGTTCAGTGAATACTCCCTATACACCTTTTTTTTTTTTTCGTAAACGTCTCCAGGCGGTGCTCCAGTCTTTGAGGTATACTGAAAGGTAGAGGAAACCAATTTCTGAAATGGGAAAAAAAACTTCCTCCTCGTCCATGCCATTTTTTTCTACGAACTTTTTTCCCCCGCTTCAATTGGATTGGACGCGATACGTGACCGTTACCTCCCCATGATCCCACGCGATTCTGTCGTCTACTTTGAACTGGCGCCATTTTAGTGCGAGGTATGGCGGTGGCTCCATTGTTTACAACTCAAGCGTAGCTTTTTGTTTGTTTCTTGTATAACGTGTTTGGTGGCAACGCGGCTATACCACCATGCTGCGCTGTTGGTTTTACCCGATTTCTAGCTAAAATGATCCGATCTTGGGCTAAAATGTCGGAGCTTCTTTCCGAGCTATGACTCGGTGGCTAGTCCTTCCTAAAGTTGCCTCTTTTGGCCCCCAGCCGCGCGGGCTAGCAGTCGACCGAGGCGCCTCCTATTCGCTGTCCTGGGTCAATAGGTCATTCGTTATGATAATATGGGATATAAATGCTCTTAATACAATTGTCTTTTTTTGTATCTTTTAACACAGATAATGCATTATCATGTAGGGTTGGAGCGATTGATCGATTAACCTTCCGATTAATCGATTAAGGCTTTAATCGCGATCAAATCTTTTAACCGGTTAATCGGTTTTTTAATCGGTACTGAAAAAGAAGTCAACTGGACACACGCATGGCTCTATCCTGGACGACCTGCCCGAACTAGGGGTGACTCATGCACCCCCCCCCCCCCTCTGTACGCTGCGTGGCGTGCATCCTGTCGTTCTCTCCTGAGCGGTTTTCTGTTCCCAGCCAGGTGCTATGAGTATGAGCAAGGCTCGCGAAGCGTCACGTGTTCGAGGATATCCACTACAGTTCTACCGAGGCCAGACGAACAAGCCGGGCCCGCAATTGATCCCTTTACGACCGCGAAACTTCACGTGTTGAGGATCTATTACACATCCTGCCCAGGCAAGACAAACAAGCAAAGAAACAAGCTGGGTAGTGTTGCGAAAGGCCTTAGGAAACGACCTTCCCTAACTAATCCGACCGGCACGGGTGAACGCCCTGGAGCATCGTCGCCAGACGCCAGGTGGCTACGGTCAGCTGCGCCCGGAGACAAAGCGAGAGGCACCTTGGAGTCGCCAACGCATCTTGGTACACGGGGACGACGTGACCTTCTCCGAAGGATCATCGGGTTGACCCACGCCAGTGTCATCTGGCCGTCTTTGCCGTCCGGCCCCTCTCCTTGCTTCTGCTGTCTGACCCGACGCACGGCGACCCGACAGCCTTGGGACGTCCTCGACAGAGAAGGGGGCTTTACTCAATTTCCCCGGCTTAGATAGCCCATGGGATTATCCCCTAACCCACGGAAGCCTGGACGCCTGCAATTATGGATGTCTTTCGCCTTCCTCGAGTTCGATGGCACCATTGTCCGCCGAGATTGACCGGCGACACCGCGGCCAAGGATGTCTGGCCCTTCCGTGTGGTGCCGCGTGTGGCAGTGTGTAAGAGAGGGGGAGGGCATACTTGAATGTTAGGGACTGGCCCCACAGCCTTGGTGAAGGCCTGAACCCTGGGGATTCCCTACTAGGGATCCGGGGACATGTGACATTATAAAATGAGCAGCAGGCCGCTGCTACAATGTGTTCTCCCGTCAGATGATGTAACCTGTCTATTTGTATATAAAAAGAGTTATATAAGAGACACCCCTCCTGCGCCCTGGTCCTTCCCGAGTCCGGCCAGGTCATGAGTTCCTGCCCTCACTCGGCTCCCTGCCGCATACCAAGAGCCCGGACAACCACTCGGTCCCAACAGTAGCTAACAACGCCTTGGCTGCTTGTTCCAGTATTCGGCCCGCAAAAGTGGACGAGTTCACGAGTATGAAAGGCAATCTCGCTGGAAAGTTTGGGTTTAAAGTAAACTCCAGTGGTGAAGCTTTTAACTCGAAGGAAGTTCACTGCATCATCTGCAAAAAGCCGTTTTCATACAGTGGAAGCGTAAGGTCGCGTCAGTATCACCTACGAGCGAAGCACCCATGTACGCCGCTGCAGCAAGGACCATCCGCCAAAACGCAGACAACAATCAACGCCTTCTCATCGAGGTCCCTTTCTCTGAAAAATAAGAAAGCATCGCCCAAGCTTTGACTTCTTGTCTTCCTGTCGGAGAATGTGGAACAACTTTGTCTTCGGAGCTGGAGCAAAAATATGTGAGTCTTTGAATCGTTGAACTACATGTATCCTCAATTGTCAATGTCCTTTGCGCCGTGTAACAGAGAGTAAAATAGGTCTTCAAAGGCAAGACGAGTTCTTGTATTCTTTTTAATATATTATTTATAAAAATCAACGCAACCGATTAATCGATTAATTAATCGATTAAAGGGCGGCGATTAATCGGGTTAAAATTTTTAATCGACGCCCAGCCCTAGCATTATGACTGACACTTAACCATACCCGGTGAGGTGCGATGGAAGGAAGTTCACCGACCTACTGCCAGCCTCGCTCCGACGCTGTAGTGACGCTGTAGTCGTCTTTTCCCTGATATCACACCAGCGCCAGCCAATGCTCTGCCTCGAGAGTCTCCGTGTTCCTCCCGGCGGGGGTAAAATGTGGCAAGTTCAGACCAGACTTGTGTCCGTTACTTGAAAAATCTGATGGATTACAATTACAAATTACCGAGCCTCAAATGTAATGGATTACCGTTAAAGATTACTTTCGCTGAAAAGTAACGGATTACTTTACTCGTTACATTACAAATTACTTTTACGTTACTTTTTCCGTACACCTAACAAGAAAACAATAGAAATAACTTCGATGCTTTTAAGGAAGTTCTGTAACATTACTTTCCTATTTACATACATTATGGTTGTCCTTGTAAAATTGAAATATTGTATTTAAGAGAAAGAAAGTAGTTGCACTCCGTTCTCCTGTAAGCTGACAATTCAGCGAAAGCTACAACCACACCCGCCATCCCGCCAGCTTACGGCGACAGGATTTGATCCTTGGAATTCTAAAGACAAAGCTAGCGGTGCGCAATCTTAGCAGAAGCGTCTACCTCCGTTAGAAGATTAAGAAGACAACGCCAGGAACGCGATGTCTTTTTGATTCTTGTTTTTTCGGAACATTTGTATACTATGTCTTGCACGTTTTCCTAGTTGTTCTTGTGGCCGGTCGTACAAGATATTGTCGCGAGCGCAGCTGACCAAGCAGGCAGCGCTCTCGTGGCCTCATTCCAATTTCGAACACCAGCGCGTGCGGACGTGGAATCATGAGCTCTAGCGGAGCGGTTTTGCGGCCGGATGGGCCTCCTGCGTTGCCCAGGGGGTGCTGCGAAAAGGGACTTGTTAGGCCTTGTTTTGGGTAGTACAAACTCGAGCGTCTCAAATTGTCAGGCATGCAGAAGTGTGCCTGCTCTGGTGCGGAACGCGAGATCACGAGGAAAATACAAAGAAACAACAAAATCCGAACGCCGTCAAAGCTAAGACGCTGAGACAGCGAGCCATGAGATGCCATTTCAGCGCGTTCCAAAGTAGACATGACAAAGAAAAAGAAAATGAAAGCGTCGCGACACAGGTGTTTCGACGTCACCACCCACAGATAATAGACGCGTACCCTAGCGGTGGTGTCATGAATTTGGCACTTTTGATTGTCTTGCGGCGTTGAGTCTGGCCGATTTTTGGCGTCCAAAGGTGTTCTTCGTTCTTCAGCACCAGGCAGAATTAAAAAAGCTCGACCAACGTGCCATAAGTAGTGCGAGGCTCAATCAGGTGAGCTTGTACTACCCAAAACGAGGGCGCTACGGTGTGTTCAAAGCTTCAGCGCAGGAGGCCTATGGGCCGCGGCGCCAGGGAAGACGCAGCGTCTACTGACTCCCCGACTATTCTGCCACCCCTGACGACTGGTTCTGCGGTGTTAAACACCGTGTTTTTGTATGCTGACGTTCGTGGCCGCCCGTACCGAGTCGAGGACTTCCGGGACACCCTGCAGCATCTGGAAATGCTCCTTGAAGTCACCGCTTTGGGGGCATACCAGATGAACCACGTCGGGGCTGTGACTTTCAAGTCACCCGAGGGAAAGCGGAAGGTCCTTGCCGCCGGCGACCTCGTCGTCAAGGGGCGGCGATGCCTCGTCATTGACCCGGGAAACCGAGACATCCACCTCAAGCTTCACTGGATGCTGTACCATGTTCCTGATGACGAGGGGAAGGCGGCGTTGGCACCGTACGGCACTGCAATCGAGGTGGGCACCTAGAAGTGGCGGGTGCAAGGCATTGCGGGCTGCGCGTCGATGCCGCGAATGGCAGTTATCCGGCTCAAGCCTGGGCTTACACTGGACGACCTGCTGCATCAGTTGCGCGTCGCCGGAGGGCTGGCGCTCGTTGTAGCGCCGGGCAGGGCGCCGCTCTGCCTGTTCTGCCAGCGGACCGGCCACATCCGCCGTGACTGCCGCGTGCCCAAGTGTGAGTCGTGCCACCGTCTCGGCCACGACGCTGACCAATGTGTGAGGACTTATGCAGTGGCAGCAGGTGCCCGAGGCGGCGAGACAAACACCGAGCACGTCATGGACGAGACGCCGCGAGTGCCGCTACCGCTGCCAAAGACAATGAGGAGAGAGCTAAGGATGGCACCGACCGACTAGCGCCTGCAGAGTTACCGAAGGTGACGGAGGCCACGCCACATGCCGTGGCCGAGACGAGCCTCGACCAGACAACATTATGCAAAGCTGCGCCAAGGAAGGAGGAGCAAGAGGCGAGAGCCGTCGTGCCAACGACGTCTTCTGAGGCGCAGCTAAGCGCCTACGTGGATATGGCTGACACTGGAGCTTTGGCCCCGAAACGACCACGGGAACTCGATTCGGATTCGAACTCAGACGCGGTTAAGGTTGGCTATGACTCGAACCCGGAGGACCTGCCTGTGAGGACGGTGACCACAAGGCAGAGAAAGCCTCGACCCGCACCAATTTGTGTTTCCGAACCCAGAGGACCGGACAAGCTGACTGGCCGACGCAGTTAGGAGCCGATACTTGGTGCGGTTCTCTAGACGAGGTGAGCACCTGACATGCGAGGGCGTCTATTTATGTCGGAAACCTGAAATTGTCGACACTTAACGTTCGAGGCTTTGCCTCGCGTCGCAAGCAATATCAGCTAAAGAGGCTCTTAATCGACAAAGGTATTGATGTCCTCGCAATTTAGGAGACCAAAGTTGGAAGTGACGAAGAGACCGCATGCTTACTGGCTTCTTTCTTGCACTCTTTCGAAGTGTGTGTGTCGCGGGTAAATGGTATGTCCGGGGGTTATATGTTGTTTTTACGAAAATTTTTGAACGCACAAGTCCAATCAGTAATAGTCGACAATGTTGGTCGACTCGTCATTTGCGACTGTAGTATTTCTAATGTTGAATATCGTATCATAAATGTATACGCCCCAAACGAAATTAACAAAAGGAAAGTGTTTCTTCAGAGCATTGACCAATATTTAGATTCTCAACGTAAAGTTGTCTTGTTAGGTGATTTTAACTGCGTTTATGGCACACGGGACCGATCCAAAATTACAAAACAAAGCGACAGTAGTGCCATTATTTTAATCGAGTTGATTACGGAATACAGTTTGCAGGATGTCGCGACGTACCAAAGAACCAACGATTGTTTATGGTACACACATTTTCAGTCCTCGAGCCATGCCCGTTTTGATAGAGCTTACGTGTCAATTGAACTTTTAACCGGATACGAAGACTATAATGTAGTGCCAGTATTTTTTTCTGATCATGCACTCGTTTCTTTTATTGTTGGTGGTTTCAAAGAAAAAACTCAGTTTCGTTGGGACCAGTGGAAAATGAATATTAACCTTTTTAAGGATGAAGTTTTTAAAAACTGAGACAGTAGATAAATTAATAAGTAAAATGCACTACGTAGGGGCGAGCGCCTGTGAAAAGTGGGAATGGTTTAAGCGCGAAGTTAAATTTAGTACAATGGAACGGTCTACCACACTTGCTTACTGCAAAAAAAAAACAAAAAACAAGAAAAGTTGTTTTTTGATGACCTTCACCGACTATGCAGACTCGAAAATGAAAACCCAGGCATGCTTTCAGAACAGATTGAAACAGTAAAAAGTAAAATTGCGGACTTAGAGGTGGAAACTTTATAAAAAGGAGCCATCGTGCGGGCCCGAGCTGCTAAATACATTCTAGGGGAGCAGCCCACCAAACGTGCATTAAGTGCCGAAGCTACGCATGTAAAGGAAAAAAAAACAACAACAGCCGAAACAGAATACGGAGGCTTACCAAGTAGTCAACCGGAGAATATAGAAAAAGCATTTATTGAATACTATAGTAATTTCCCCAGCGACAGAAGCACGGCAGCGACGCGCAATTTGAAAAATAGTAGTGATGCCTTATCTCGAAGAAGAGATAACAGAAAAATTAGAAGAACCGATAAGCGTCGCAGAGATCGAGAAGGCGATTGAAGAACTGGCAACAAAAAAAGCTCCGGGTCCTGACAAATTAACTGCGGCCTTTTACAAAAAATTTAAACACGATATTGCTGCGCGTCTGCATGACGTAATAACCGAGCCGAATGAGGCAGAAAAGTTACCGCCTTCCTTTCTAAATACCCATACTGTCCTTATTCCTAAAGTGGATGATGCACACAAATTAAGAAATGTTAAGAACTACAGACCCATTGCTTTAGACAACGTCGACTATAAAGTATTAATGATAGTTCTCGCCCTACGACAACAGAATGTTATTTGCGACGTAGTAGGGGATCACCAGACCAGTAGTATCCGTGGTAGATCTATTTTAACGAACGTGCACATTGCGAGAAGTGTATTAGAGCTGTGCGATGCTCAACTTGATCAGGTTTCCACCCTCCAGAGTGATCTGGAGAAAGTGTTTGACCGAGTGCAACATACCGTCCTATATAAAGTTTTAGATCATGTGCGAGTGGGAAAAGTCATAAGAAAATTTGTACAGATGACATATACGGGATGTACAACACAGATTATAATTAACGGGAAAGCAACATCGAGGATTTCTGTGGATTCGTCAGTTAAACAGGGTTGCCCACTATCACCTTTGTTTTTTAGTATTTATTTAGAGCCCTTTGAAAACCCACTAATACGAGTATTAGTGGGTTTTCGTTACAAAATGTAGAGGTCAAACTCCAGCCCTATGCCGATGATGTCGCTATTTTTTGTAAAGATAAGGATAGCATCACAGCAGTAGTCTGTGAAGTGAAGGCCTACTGCAAGCTTACGAAAGTGCAGCGGATTTTGGCATGGAACATGGGCCACAAAGCCCGACGTTCGCCGTCGCCCGCTCGTCGCCGTCGCCGCCGGGAGCGGATCCGCTCCCGCGGCAGCGGATTTCTTCTCAGGTGTAAACGTACCATGAGCGTGTTATTTTTGCTAACAGTGTAGAATAGCAGTGAGGCATGCCGACGTTGATGCCCGACCCGTACGCATCTATTTCATAGAATCTATCTGCAGACTAAAATCTATATACGCCACTTTGGTTTGTGCGCCTGATTGGGTGTCAATTCTAGACGTACTTGATACCTTGAAAGAATTTTAAATTTTACGACCGTGCATAAGTGATCTTCATGAAGTGGATTTAACTGTGTGATTATTTCGTATTGTACATGTCAAAACGGGCAATAAAAAAATTAAAAAAAAGCACGCTGGTGGTTTAACGGTTATCGCGCTTGCCTTCCACGCAAAAAGCCAGAGCTCGATTCCTGGCCGCGGGGACGCATTTTTGTCGACTCTAACGTAACGTTCCAGTAAATTCGAAAACCGTGTTGCTGATTCGAGGTTAGAATGTTCTACACGCCTAACCTTCTACGCCGATTGTTCCAGAAGCCCACGCGTGTACAAAAGGAGCTCCGCGAGGCAAGCCGGGGTTATTCTCGCCCCAGCGCTCGATTTCGATGCTACGCCGACTTCGACACCCGCGACGCTGTATTCTTATCTTCTGTTTCCTTTTTGTTTTGGGCGCAAGTTCGCCACATTAAACATTTAGTTTCCTTCAGTTTTCGTCGCCTCATCACTTTTCATTCGTGACAATGTTGTTTTCTTTTAGGTTAATCTCTTCACGATGTGTTCCATTTTGCTGATTGTTATGCTGCAGGATTGTCTCTTTATATTGCTTTAGCTTTTATATTATGTTCATATTTTTAAAAGCAACGAGTAACTAAAGTAATCCGTTACGAACATTTTGTAACCAAATTACATTAAAAATTACTGCCGCAATGAAGTAACGTGGCAATTGCGAAACTATTTTAAAAAGTAACGGATTACAAGTAATCCGAAACTTGTAACGGATTACTTCCCAAGCTCGGTTTAGACATACAGCGGCGAGAGCTCTGCTCCGTGAAACGAGGGCGCTCCTTGCTTCTCCGGAGAAAGAGCGCGAGAGGAAGCTACAGCAAAGCAAATAAATAACTATAGAAACATGTTCCTTATTACGCGTGCTCAGTTTGTTCGCTGCTACAGTCGGCGCTTTGAAGTGCCTAGGTTTACGAGAGGGAGTAAATGGAATTATAGAGAAAGTTTGCAATTTAATAGTGGATGCCTCCTGAAGCTCCTGGCGATAATGGGTGGCAAGCGCGCATGCGTAGCGTTGTCGTGGGTCAAGGAGAAAAGCGTGCGGAGAGGCAGAGACGCTTGCAGACGATCAACGCTTTGGTAACCCCCACCAAGCTCGTATCGCAAACGCAGCCCATAAACCAGGTAACCCCGAATCGAGCAGTTGGAAGCACTCCGCAACCAAGGAACACTGCGGCGTTGCAGCGTGCCCATTGCTTTGGCTTTCCGCACGCTCAGTCTACTGCATGTCACAGAAGGCTTGCGAGGACAGCCGCTGGCACGACTCCTTCGAGGGGCGCTCAGGTCGTCAAACGAGCGGGTGAGGCTCTACAGAAAGCGCTGCAACCTCGTGGCGGCAGAGGATTTCTTTTCCAAGTGCCGCGTGCGGCCGCACTCAAAATAATCCCCGGCCGTCTGCTTGTACGGTTCCATCACACTCCACCCCAAAACTGCCAAAAAAATCGTTCGTTCACCTCAGCCACGGGCGGATTTTGTTCTGCGAGGGTGGAAATATAGCGGGCACAACGCCGCTCGCGAACCCCAGCGGAATCGCATCCAGCGATTTCGCAAAGCTGACACGGATACAATTCACGCAACCCATGGAGCCTCCACACGTGTGCGCAGTTTCTCTAGGCTACCACGTTGCATTCCCTTTTACATCTGCCTTTGCCTAGCTTGTACGGCAAAGGGGCGATCTCTTTTTGTGAGTAGGGCAGGTGCGCTATTTCAAGGTCATCAGAGAGCGAAAGAACGTCGAAAATTTAGTGACTGGCAGCTGAAGAAACAGAGGACGTGGTTAGTCTCGAGCACCTTATCATCGTTACACAGTGAATGAGGCATTCAGACATTAGCCAATAAGAAAGGCCGGAGAACGAATCGCGAATCACGAAGCGGGATTACAATAGGCCATGCTTTGCCAATCTTAAAGTTCAGTCACTATAGTCTCTTATGCAACTATTTTTGTGTTAAAGACTCGGAGCCACCTTAACGTCAGCAACATCCGTCAATATCCAACAGTCAATTTTCATCTCGCTCGCGCCAAACGTTGCGCGCTCGCCCGAAATTCAATGACTGGAACCTTGACTACGCATTAGCCACCCATGGCCGAGTGTTTCGCGTTGACGCTTTCTTTCGGGCACCCCGCATAACGAGGCGAACAGAAGCAGAAATCTGCAAAAGCAACAATCGTACGTACATACGCGGAACGGTGTTAGGGCGCGGCAGTTCGCGTGCGTTTGAACCGAATGGCGCGAGCCTGATTTAGAAAGCGTCGTAGCTCCCGGACGCCGAGCCCTGGCCGAGCTCCCGGTGACGCAGTTTTGCAACAATGCAAAAAAAAAAAAAAACAATAGAGGGACGCGGTTGCAGCGCGAAGGCAGCATCGGCTTGCTCCAGTGCGCCTAGATTACAGAGTGCTTCCAAACTGCTTCATTGGGATCACGAGGTCTTTGGGCCGCGTTTGCAGTACAAGCTGCGACAGGGTGAAAAAAAAGAGTTGATCATTTAGACAGTCTCCAAGCGGCTCCGGGACACCTCCCAGATGAGAAATTCTAAACGCTGCTTCACACAGCACGGATCTTTTAACGATTTCTTATGTAAAGTATAAGTCACGAAAACATTTGTGCATAGAATGTCGCGTGCCAGGTTATCGACTTGAGCTGGCAACCGCGCCTAATATAAAGCACAGATGTCCCAATGACGTTTACGTAAACAGACGCAAGCTTCCATAACGTGGCGTAACTAAGAATAAACGGGGCTCTGTGAACCAGCCTTGAAGCTGAGACTGCAGCCAATGCTACGGGCCCGTAAGCACGATATTGCGGCCTTGAAACGTTCTTCTGCAGAGCGAGCACTAGCGTTATACTCCGTTCACAGTTAAGCTGAGACTGCATGCAGCCAATGCCACAAGCAAGAGGGCTCGAGGTCACTGCTTTGAAGCGTTCTTCCGCAAAACGAGCGCTCGCGCTATAGAAATGCATGTCTCAAATCCAGGAGCGCGGGCTATAGCTCGTGCTTGTAGCTTTGATTGCAGTCTCAGCTTAAGGGTGAACGGAGTATAGAAAGCATATGTCTCAAACCGAGGAGCGCAGGCTAACTCCTTTTTGTATTGTAGTCTCAGCTGGATGAACGTAGCGTGATATCCGCCTGTCCGCCCACTTACTTCTTTGCAACGTAATAACGCAACGTATGCTTGCTTGCTCTCAATCTGCTCTGGAGACGTCTGCCATTAAATTGCAGACGACCTACATGAGTTGAGTTGCTCCCTCACTTAAATCTAGGCTCTCAAGCTTGCTCCTGCGAGCTACCGCTCGCTTCGGCGGCGGAACTCGTTAAAGCGTCGTTAGCGTAAGGCGCGGCGAGCCAGGTTTAGCAAGGCAATTCGCGAGCAGGACCGTAATTAACTGCGCTGGGACAAAGCAACCTGCGGGCGCCCATCGAATGGAGCTCGCGGTCCGTTCCTCGGCATGGGGTGCCGCAAGAGCTCGGCGGAGACTTTGTCGGTTTACTGGTACGGGGACGTCTCTGTTTGCTACAGCGTGTGAAAGCTCGCGAGATGAATGGTACGCACGGGCGGCGAAGTATACGCTGTACTTTGTATGATTACCATGAATTACCAGCTATAGTATAGCAGCGGCACTGCCTTCACACAAGAATGAGCTATTTACCTGAAGATGCCAAGGCGCCTGTGCTGGCATCGCTCCAAAAATATTCGGAGCCCATGCGAAAAAAACAAAAAAAGAAACAGACAGACACGAGCCGCGCTTATAACAAAACTAGAAGCGGAAACAGAATCGCCTCAGAGCATACCGTCAAGCTAGTGTGAGCCCGCGGCATGAATCTTGCATTTTCATTATTCTTATTATGAGAATAGGGACAGTTAAGTCGCTCTCTGTTGATTTGTAACTCTTATTCGCTGCTGCGGTTTTTGCGCTATTTTTTTGGATAGTACCTAAGAATGCAAGATTTAGTGCGAATCTATATTTTGAGTCGCCTTTCTGTTTTTGATTGACTCGCCTTTTTGCTTTTTACTGAAGGGATTAGACGCGCAATTGGTTCGAAAACAACATCGTGGGCATTTGTTCTACAACTTTCGCGCTTCGAAAAGATGAAGCTTGCCAAGTTTCAATCAACTTCTTCTTCGCCAAAGGTCTGTGAGTTGTGGCGAGAGGAGCGGAGCCCGTTTCGCGCTGCTCCTAAGTTCCGTAGACCGACGACAATGGTGATGATGATTTTTTTAATGTTTGGCTTGATTGCGAGTGCCACAAAGCGCCCCACAGTCTGTACCGGCGAATGTAATGGCTTGATGGAGCGCAGCCTGCGCGCGACAAGATCTCGGAGGCCATGGTACTAAGAGCTAAGGAAATGTCTTCTCCTCGAGATGGCGTGGGCGATGCCCCTCACCTCAGTCTCACCTAAGGCCCTAAATAAGACAGGTTACGACATCATCACCCTCTTCCTGTAGCACACGCACTCTTTTGTCTCAGTTATTTTTGCACTTTCGCACTGGCCCGTAGACGACAGCGCCATCCGGGTCAATCCAATGACTTAGATCAGAGCGCAGTGAACACGTAAAGGTCACGTAAATACAACAAACTGATTAAAAAGGCATCATTATGGTGCACCTTTTGTGTTGTATTAGATGAACCGCGAGGCAGGCATTGAAAGCCGTGACGTTGCCCTTACGGTGTTACTTGATTGGCGACATAAACTCCTCTTACCTGTGCGCTGCACTCTGACAGCATTGGCATTTCTCGTCCCTTCTCCTCCCTCATGAACATTCTTTTATCTTTTTCTTTCGCTAAAGGCTACGTCAACGCGCGTAGACATAGCCGAGTGGGGAGCAGGGGAAACTGTTCCATCATGCATACGTCACTTCCGGAATAAATCTAGCGCCCCCCCTCCCCCATACTCAGCTACGTTCACGCAGAAAATTGACTTCCGGTTTTCTCTCCTATTATTATGTGTTGCGCTCGAGTGACTGCTGTTATAACTGGTTTCACCCAAGCGAATTTGAGAACTATGGGCACTTGTTTACAGCGTTTTTTAATATTTTCTTCCTTGCTTAAAGCTCTCCGTGTGAGGTTACACTTGACTGTTGCTTCCGTAGATGTTTCTAACTTGAACGTGTTGAACTGTTTGGACCTCCGTAGCCTAGCACGGTCGCATGTCTGACGTGCCTCGAGTTTTGGTTGTCGGCTGCTCAATGGTGAAGTACTTGCACCATACATTTGATAGCGGTATATAAAGAAATGAAGATTGAAGAAGGAGTTTATTTTCTCCTTGGTCGACCTTCAACAGAGCAGTGGCTAAACTGAACGTGTCTGCTATGAAAAAAACAAACAAAAAAAAAACACCAGATTGTTACATGAAGAATTTCGAGTTTATTTCGTTCAAGAATGCCTGTTGGCCCGCAGGCTCGAAAGCATGAATCTCTTCGTGCCTATGCTGCCACTTCAACGTTTTCCCGTCTCCGGCGGAATGGCAAAAGAGGCACCCTGCATCATCGAATGGCGTTCTAATATCTCACGACCAGCCGGCTAAACTGATAAAACAACACGCTAGCGCTAACGCTCGCGTTGATAGTGCCAACAGGCAAAACCACAGTACAGTATCAAAATCGGACAGGACGTCAGACACCTGGGAAAACAAATTATCGATCCACGTGCCCCTAACGGCAGCGCTTCAACAGCCAGCTGATTATTCGATGGGAATTTTCGCAATTACTGCCTTAAAGTAATTCATGAATCACTAAGTTATCAGCCACGGAAAGTAATTAATTGCATCACTCATTAGCGAAGAAAGTAATTTAATTACTGTAATATGATTACAGTAATCTCATTATCACCTCCGTTTTTTCCGAAGAAAGAAGCAGCCTCACATCTTTCTTCGGTAAACAAAATTCTTGATAAGGATAAGGAAAACACAAGCTTCGTGTGAAGCTTGTGTTTTCCTTATCCAAGGACAACTCCACATAAAGGTTGTACTGGATTTTCTAACCTCGGTCAAACTGTCTCGGGGTTAAGTTTTCGGGTTTATTGATATTTATTGATTACAAAGTATGTGGCAAATCAATAATAAAAACAACAAGATGAGCAAAAAGAAAAAAAACGCACGCAAGAAGCCGTTTTTTTTACAAGACAGGCCGAAAAGCAAAACCCGCTCTGCCTGGGGAAGTTTTCCCTTAAAGGGATACTTCAACGAAATTTGAAATATTCCCGTCGTGTTCAAAAATAGGTTGAATATGATCCACAATATCCGTAAATGACAATCGCCCGTTTGTATTTTGATCCTGGTGGCTGTATTTTTCGTTATAAACGGCCCACACTGGCAAGCGCTCGGAGAAGGCCCAGCGCAACCGTGACGTAAATCGTCTCAAACGAGCAAAGCTACGGCGAGGCTGACGTCGAGAGGATGGCCTAGTCGGTCCAGCCACCGAAGCGGCCGCTTTTGTACGAATTTTGAGTGACGGGTTAATCTTCTATAATCTTGTAGGGGGACAATAGCGACTTCTGCGACACACAAAAAGGATTCTCGGAAAGAGGGGAGTTTTTCCTTCCCCCTCTCTCGTCGTGGCCGGAGGCGAGACGATTTCCGTCACTAGCTCTCAAGGTTCCTAGACGAGCATTACAAACGAGGCGTTAGCGACATCCACCAGGTGCTCTTTGCTAATCGTTTAATTCGTTTTAAAATTCCTTTTCGAGACTTTTTTAACAAGATATTGGTATGTTCCATGTGATACTGCTCTTTTGGACACATATAGACCAAAAAATGAGCGCCGAAATTTTCGTTGTAGTATCCCTTTAAAGGGATACTGAACCGAAAATCTGGATTTCGCAAAATAAGGCCGCAGAAGCATTGAATGGGACGCTACGAATTTCAAAACATCACTCATACATCGATATCTCAAACGGATGGCCGTACTTTAGGAAAAGAAGGGCGCGATCAAGCGAGGGCTATGACGACATTGTCCCCCTTGAAAAATTGAAAATGAGGGGAAGCGGCCTCGCTTCTCTCCTCCTCGCTTCGGTTCATCAGCACGACGGGACGTAGCGAGCAGGAGAAGAATGGGAATCGTGACGGGACTTGTCTCGTCGGCCATGTTCAATCGCGCACTTCTTTTCCAAAAATACGGCGATCCCTTAGAGATATCACTGTATGAGTGATGTTTTTGGGTATTTCAGCGTCCCGCCTATCCGTCCAACCTCGTTTTGTAAGGTCGAAATTTCTGTTCAGTATCTCCTTAAAGAAATAGGGGCTGGTGAATTTATGAAAAAGCAATATCATGTTTTTGGCATAGAAGCGCCGAAACTGACTCCGAGAGCAACGATCCTTTAGAAAAGTTCATTAAGCAACGTTGGCGGTCACCATTTCTTGGGCTCCAAGCCTGTGATTGGATCCGAATACTCGCCCAACGATGACGCAGCACTCGGTCTCGGTACTAGCTGAGCCAAACTCCCGCCAAATACTGACGCAACCTCGTGCCCAGTACATGCTCAGAATATATGCCAAAACAATGGCGGACTCGGATACATGGGGCAAAAGCCACTAGATGGCCTGCTCTTATGAAAGGTGTCTATCGAGAGAAACCACTGCAAAAATCTCACAATATCATAAGCAGCGCCGATGCAAATCAATAATAAAGGGGAGAAAGCAAGAGACCGTGAATAATGAGTCAATATGCCACAATAACTGCGCCAACAACGCATACATGCCTCTGCATACACACTGTTCCGCATACACCCGGAGAACTCAGAGTAAGATGGTGGTTCGGCAAGCAGGCTACAGAGTTTTCCTTACTCTGAGAGGGCACCACGATCGAAGCAGTCTACGTGAAGTGCATGCGAAGCGCCGCATTGCGGTACACGAGAGTACCGAATCCACATTAAACGTCCACATGAATGCTTTTGTAAAGCGAGGGATCTCACTGAAAGGGTTTCAAGTGATTTGCGAGGTGGAATGAGATGGGAAATTCCAACGAGGTAATCCTACGTCCAATGACAGGCATTCACGAAGTGTAAGACTCTTGAGTGAATATAATGTACACATAGGAACTCTCAATGATTAAACTCGAAGCCGGATAATAATTTACGTTCGGTTCATTCCGCACGCGCTCGGTAGATCAAAGTCTATATACATAAGATTAAGCCAGTCTGATTAAAACGTACGTTTTGTCAAACAGTGCGCACCGTGTACCGAATGGGAAGAGTTATGGATTAAAATTCCAGTTTGTGAAACTCAGTTGTGCGGTAAAAGGATAGAATATATATATGTATTTGATCATCTACTTTTCAATATGAAAGCCTAATCGTATGTAGCTCGTTTCTCCCTTGCTTTTCAAAAGCGGATATCCAGCGTGTTCAATGGAAGTTGACAGTATGAGGGCGCTAACAATATTGCGTTCCTACGTAGACTTCCGGTATTAGGTTTTTTGCTCTAAAAATTATGTTGGGTTAAAAACTGTGTTGTGTTCGATTAGACAGCCGGAAGTAAGACAGCCGCAATGCCCGTCGAGGGTTTTAGTTGTATACGAGTTGTTTAGCCCGTGCACCAGAACCGCTAACCTGGGGTCTTTAACATGCACCATACAGTAGTGATACACAACTGCACGCCTGTACCATGTTCATCAAGACGGAAATGGCATCGTACCGGCGTGCGGTCGTGTATCACTACTGCGTGGTGCACGTTAAAGACCCCAGAGCTAGCGGTTTGTACTGCACTGGCTAAATTGCTCATCTACAGCTGGGAGACTCGTCGCCCTTGGAGGCAGACCAAGTTCTAGGCTGTATAAACATACACACAACCCAATTCAAGACGGAAATGGGTAGGGATGGGATTGAACCCAGGACCCCTGTGACCTGCAGCGCGAGCTTTGGGTCCACGCGCTCCGAACTGTGGTACGTTAACGCTTCCATCCACCGGACCCCTATTTGTTCTTACGCAACGTGCAGCAAACTAAAAGAAACAGTAAAGACAGTATCTTTACTACCGGTCACGTTCCTTCTTTAACAAATTTGTTCGAATCAAGGACCAGTTCTTTTTACATATTTAAGCATATTTTCTGGCGCCACAAACATTTTTTTTAAATTTTGGCCACGCTTATGGCATTGCTGTACAATATAATCTTGTTTGTGACCCGAACAACAGTCCTCAGCACACATTGTAAACAAATGTGTTCTTCCGTAGTTTCTTTGGTGACGCTCCAGTGCGTAAACGTTACTGCATGGAAGGCTCATTTGCGTGCAAACGGCGCGGTCCATTTGTCACAAGATTGGAACTAGACTCTTACGAACCCCAATGAATAGTGCGCTGCTCGCTCGTGGGCGCGGTTTAATGAGGGCTCTTTTAATTACTATATTGAACTGGACAATTCAGTTCGCCTACGTGCGTCGTAGATTGCCGTGATTGCCGTGATTCTGCAAAGCCGTGCATAAAAGAGGCCTCGTTGAAATGCCTAGGGCTGAATGCGAAGTCGACTGGGCGCGGGGGGACCGGATTAGCTAGGCTTAATTAGAGAAACCTCGAGGCGCGCTTCTGAATGAGGTTCGAAAGTCTAATCGAAGGACGGCATCGAATACGTTATCTGGGCCTCGGCGTGCTTCGTTTCAACTTACGATGGACTGCAGCGGACGCGACAAGCCATCCCAACCCATCCAGCGCCGCCATAGATGAACTTGACAATGTGCCCCTCTCGCCGACACACCGCTCATAAACGTGACGTGTAGACTTCCGGTATTATGTGGCATTGGATTGATTCCGATGGCTTGCAGCGTCCTCTGGGGTTCATGTTAAGGTAAAAACGCAGTACACACCAACTCGACTCCCTGACGTCACGCCGCTGCGGTTGCGCTGCTGTGGGCACTGCGCATGCGCAGACGCTCCACATCGGGCGAATCTGGTTTTTACGGACCCGCACTGGGCAAGCGGAGGCTGGTTTGTAAGCAGTGTGTTGGTCGATAAACCTCGCTATGAGCACCGTCGGCTCTGGTCATTTAGAACGCCGAGATTTGATTGACGAAGCGCAACTCGAACCGTGAAAAACATCTGCAATGTAGTTGTGGACGTCTCCAGTGCAGGTTGGTCCTTAGTGCGCGTGCGTTGCATTGTCGCGTGGCAAGCAGGAAAAGGAGTGGAAAAGGTGGAAAACGGATAGGCTAGGTGGCGCAAGCTATCGTCCGTTACAAAGGGTATAGCCATAGTCATCCATCCATCTATCCAAGCGGAGAAGCTTACAGATTATCGACGCTTTCCTCTTCACCTCCTCTCAGCTCGTATTACAAAGGCGGTTGGAAATTGGAAACAATCTGAAATCAACGCGCACTATGTTCATGTTGTGCCCGAACCACCATCTGCCGGGAGGGGACGCTGGACTGGATGGCCCGAGTCGCACATCTGAGCCGAGCATCTGGCGGCTGTTCGCATTCGGCGCACCACCCCCGATATATGATCAATGCTGGAGGCCATAATGTTGCAAAGTGGCCAATTTTGTTTTTAATCACAATGGCGTGCGTACATTGATCGATATCAGCTGAAATGAATGAAAGTGGGCTCATTCGAACCACTTGCACCAGCCTGCATCAATGCCCCAAAGTGTATCGCGGTGCAGAAAAGTGCGGTTCAATGTACTTCCGGTTGTGGTTTCAGATAGGCTTAGCTCGTAAACCGTATACGGCAGTGTGCACCGAGTGCAGCAGGTGCGGGAAGTGCCGGTAAATCGAATGAGCCAGTGTTCTGCGTTGATCTTGGAGGAGGTAGTAGCTCGAAAATAACCAAGCTGAGGTATCATATATATATATAAAAAGTCAATTGATTGAAGGCGAGCTCTGGCAAAACATTGGCGGTCACTAATTCTTTTCCAAATTGGTTCAGCACAATAATAGGAACATCTGATCTGGTGACCCAATTCAGTGACAATGCGGGGCACAAGTTTGTGTGCTTCTTGTACAGGAGGTTGCGACGATGTCAGTACGCCGAGCTCTTATTGGCTGATTGAAAAATTAGTGGGCGGACCTCAAGACATCTAGCATTAAGGTCTACCCACCATCCTTTCATATAAGAGCCAATCAGAGCTCGGCGTCGTTCTGACGTCACCCCAACTCTAGCGCAAGAAACAGACGACTTGCTCTCGCGAATAGCATTTGTTTTCCTCGCGAAGAACTTTTTTTTTTCTTAATTTTACAACATTGAAAATGTGACGTCAGTTGTTGCAATAGGGAGGCAATAGAGTTTGTTCCTGAAGATTACTGGAAGTTCAACGGTGCAAACTAACTGTCGGGGTAACTCACGCAATAAAAAGAACAAACGCGGATAATTGTGTTTTTGAGTGCCTTTTCGACTTGTAAGTAGTACGATATGTGACGTAACCCCACTGAAGAGCGCGGGAGAAATTGAATGTTGGTTTTGTCATAATATACATCTATAGTTTTCTCAATAGCTGTTTCGAATTTAGAGAGATAATAAATAACAGGCCGGGAAGAATACAACCTGCAGGTATTACTAAAACGGTTTTTAGTTTTGGTAGTTCGAAATTCCACCGAAATATACGCCTGGTTTTGCATCTTTCCTCTTTTCTAGTTGGGAGCGTTTTCTTATTTTTTTAGCTCTCCGAGTTAAACAACAACAACAAAAAAACTTATTTGAACGCTTATATTTTGAGTGTGGTCGTCAGGGAATCTGATGTAGTCTACCGGCGGTGATCCACGCAATAAACTACGTTACTCCGACCGAGCCTTCGAACGAGTCCAATTCTCTTTTAAATCTCGGTCACACGGCTAGTGTACATCATACAAAAGACAGCATGCAGACTATGTATGTAGCATAGATAAAGGAAACATGCTGCGAACGTGCTTGAGAAGTGTCCGCGGATATTTCTCTCATCATGACTCAGGAGAAACTCAGTGTCTTTTGTATACGATGTACGATCAGTGCAACTGCGTCTCTATGCTTGAGTCCCGACTGACGCTCGGTGAACTGCGCTAGCTTATTCTCTCTCTTTCTTTCTCCCCGTTTCCTCCTTGAAATTGAAGAGAGTTCCGACAAAGACCGCTATGCCGGATATTCCAGCGGCTCGAAAGACGGAACGGAAATGGGAGCGAGTGAACACGTTAAAACTGAAACGCTCACAAAAAACATTTTCAACCGTTTGCAAAAAAAAAAAAAAAATGTTGACGTTGGGGTTGTTAGTGGCTTTTCATGAATCTGGCATTCGTAAGGCATCAGCGGAACCTGGGTAATGATGGCGTCCCGTACTGACTGCTGTCAAACATGGAGAGCATAGTTGGAATTGTTTTAACAACCGCTAATTTTCCCTCTCAAACTTACATTTAAAAAGAATCGAGTTTTAAGCAAACTGGCGGATTTATTTATCGTGAAAGTTTAATGTCGAAGTCGACAGAAAAGCAGGAATTCTTGGAATCGGCTCACTGACCTTCCAATAATGAAGGTAAGGCGCGCAGAAGCACATATAAGACACGAATAAAATACTCCACGATGATAAAAGCTTAGCTACGATTTCCACGAATCTTCGCATTTAACAGCGCTTTATATTTCGTTGCATTTTAAAGAGGCGATGCAACAAATTTTAACTTCGAAATAATTCGCACTGTTAAATTTTTACATTGTTTATCTTCCCACAACTGATAGAGAAACCACCTCATTCTTTGGAAATATCGTGATTCCGTTCCGTACTGTCAAAAGAAAAGAGAGGGAATGCTTTGTGATTTGCAGCCGCGGGGTGGTGGTCATGGGAACTAAGGTATGACGTATAATGGGTACAATCTGGCAAGATGTGCCATTATACGCTCAATCAAATGCTATACTCAATAAATATTGTCGTTTCAACATGACTAAATGTGTTAAAATCCTCATACCATCGACAAAGTTGTACTATATTCAGTGTTAGTGGGGCCGTCTGCCCGAGGTAAAAAAAGCTATTCCTCCCTTGAGCCGTTGCTAATACGCCAGTGAACTTCCTTACGGAAAGGCAAACTCCTCGCTGTGCCCTCCCCCCTCCCCCCTTCACCCCCTCTCTCTCCCCACCTTCACGTCGCTCAGACCAACCTTCAATGTTGCCACGTGAATCGCAAGCAAAGGCCGCGCGCCTTGGAGGCTCTGGAAGAGAGCCCAACCAGATCCTCCATGTCCGCACTGCGCGTCTGTCAGGTTCTTTATGGTAAAAAGAAAGGAAACTGTGAGGTCCGTCTGATTTTCGATATCACAGAAATATATTTGCACCCAGTTGTTCTACTTTCCGAATCCCCGCAAAGAAAAGGAAAAAAAGGAAACTTATAGGCAAATAAATAAAAGAAAATGGCGTTCATCCAAGTTCGACTTGCCGAGGTTGGCACTGGTTTATGATGGTGGTCGTAGCCGGTCTCGTTTGGCTCCAGCTGCCGGCGTAGCGATGGTGACCAGTCAACCGGTCGTTGGGATGGCTTTGCCGGTTCGCTCTTGAGCCAGGCTTGCCGTTCGGAGTTGACGGTGAGGACAGGTCGGCAGACTTCTATGGTTGACAGCTTCGCCGGTGTATTCCGGAGCCAAGCTTGTCCAAATGCGTCCGCTCTCCGCCCTGAATCTCCTCGTTCTCCCCTTTCACTTCCTTTTCTTCTTCCCTTCTCCATTAGTCGTCCGATTTTCTTCCTCTTTTTTGTCGCCGTATTGATGACATCATTACAATGACCCCCCTTTTAAGTTTTTTTTTCTCGTCTTTCAGCCAAAAAAAAAAACCAAAATTCGTAATGATGTGTTCCTTGGCCAAGTACAAAAAAAAATCACAACAAACCAAGGTAGTCAGCCTACATTCTTTGTGTGTGCTAAATGCGTTCTATTCGAAACGAATACTCTTGCAACAACAAACTCCAGTTGAGTGAACGACTGTTGGGCTGCTTTGCTTTGGCTAAGTAATGTAGCGGCTGATGGTCTGTTTGCCTTACGCAATGCCTACCGTAAAACTAGAGAGGAAAATTTTCCACTGCCCATACGAGTGCCAGGCACTCTCTCACAATCGCAGAAGTTCTTCTCTCGGAAGGAGTCGCTTATTGGCATACGCTAAATGATGCAGTGTCCTCTCGTGTTCTAGCATAAGCACCGCCCCCAAGCTGTGTTCGGAGGCATCAGTTCTTAGGACAAACTCTTTCGAGAAGTCCGCACTTTTAAGAATAGGCAATTCCGCAGGTGCCCGCTTCAACATGTTTATATGAAAAGCCTTGTGAGTATGACCTAAATTTAACTTGTAGTCGACCTCACTTTTCTTTTCGACCACGGGAAAGGGACCTTTCCATTGCATAAGCAATTTGTTATGGCTGGTAGGCAGCAAGATCAGGGCCCGATCTCCTACTTTCAATTGTCGGCCTCTCGCGTTTTGGTCATAATGTCGCTTTGGACTCTGTTGTGTCTCGTGCAGTTTCTGGTGAGCTAATTTAATTGTTTGCTCTAACCGACTCCGTAGCTCTAAGACGTAGCAATATGTCGTCTTCAGTTCCGGGCTGATTGTATCTTCCGTCCATATTTCTTTCAGAACCGACAATGGGCCTCGTACGTGTCGTCCATAAATCAACTCAAAAGGAGAAAAACCTATACTCGCCTGTGGTGCTTCGCGGTACGTGAAGAGCACTGGCGACAAGTACTCGTCCCAAGACTTAGGTTTCTCTTCGCACATCTTTTTCAGCGTTTGCTTGAGCGTACCGTTGAATTTTTCGACCAGACCATTGCACATGGGGTGGTACGGGGTAGACAATAAGTGCTTGATCGAGAGAAGCTCAATTACCTCATTCATCAACTCCGAGGTAAAGCTCGTACCCCTGTCTGAAAGAATCTCACGTGGCAGACCCACTCTGGAGAACATTTCGATTAAACCCTCCGCTACTGTCCGCGAGTCAGTGGACGGTAGAGCGACGGCATCTGGGTATCGAGTCGCAAAATCCACTAGGGTGAGTATGAACCGATTCCCTTTCTTAGACGTGGGTGACAGCGGTCCAATGAGGTCAATAGCAACTCGTTCGAAAGGTGTCTCAATGATGGGCATGCGCCCCAAAAGTGCTTTCGACACCATGCCTTTAGGAATCGTTCTCTGGCACAGGTCACACGAACGCACAAACCGCTTAACATCTGCTAAGACTCCGGGCCAATAAAACGATTCGAGGACTCTGTCACTCGTACGCTGGACACCCTGGTGGCCTGCCATTGCGATATCATGAGCCAGACTGAGGATATGGTGGCGTAACGTTCTGGGGACCACCACTTGGCGGAACTCCTTCCCGTTTGCGAGGAGGCATCTGCGGAAGAGAACTCCCTTGCTTAAATAAAAACTGTAGGTGTTGCCCCCTTTTGTCACGTGAGTGTCGGCAATCCTTCCGCGGCAGATATCTAATGACGTGTCTTTCAACTGTTCTCTTTCAAGGACGCCTTTCGTAACATCTTCAATCCCGAGGCTGGATGTGGGATTTGGAGTAGCAGGAACATGGCTCTTCAATGCCGCGAGTATGTTCCTGTCTAGTTGCAAGATCTTTGCTGCTTCATCCTCATCCCCACTTCTCCCGTTTGAATCGAGGTCTAATACCTCCTTGGCTCCCTGAACGTTGCCAATAATTACATCATAAAGTGGCTCGTCCATACATTTTGCGACTACCTCTCCAGTAAAGTATGGAGACGCTATTCTAACGATTGCTTCTGGTAACAACCTGCATGTTCCGTCTACTAGGACCACTTGGCGTTGTTTGCCCGTCAGGTGCTGAGGACCAACCAACTTTCTGCGCACGATAACGGTGTTGCAGCCAGTATCTCGTAACACCTTAGCGGGTTGCCCGTCTAGTAGTCCATGTTCTACTGGCATGCGTCTCTTTGGTTGTTGCTCATTTTTATCGCACACCACACTCACGAGTGCTTCGTTGGTATGCTCCACACCGTGCGTTTCATCGTTATGCAAGTGACTTTCTTCACACTCGCATCCTGTACTTCCAGATTCAGGTACCATAAAGCATGAGAGCTGAGTTTTGCCGCCCTTCCGCTGAAAGCATGCTTTGGCATCGTGTCCCGATCTCTGACAAATTTGACATACTAGGTGTCGCTGTTCTGTTCTGGACACGCAATCGGTCGCTCGGTGACCAACTCTGCCGCACAAGAAACACCTGATTTTTGTTTCTTGCTTGCTACTTGGCAGGTCATTCTTTAAATTATTATCACTTTGGCTTTGGTCCTCCTTGAAGTGAGCCAGATTGTCTTGCCTGTGCGCTTCCATGAACTTATCCGCTGCCGCGGCCATCAAGGGAAGTGTATTGCAACTCCGCTCCTTGAGGAACACAGCCAGCTTCACATGACAGCCGTTGATGAACTGTTCGGCGATCACAAGGTCCCGCAGATCGCCGTACGTTTTGGGACGAAGGCCCACCTCCACCCAGCGATCGAATAATCCCTCTAGCCTCGCGGCATACTGGCTGCCTGTCTCGCCGTTATTTGGAGAGCTTCCTCGGAATCTTTCGCGATATCCTTCGGTTGTAAAGCGAAACCGCTGTAAAAGTGCCATCTTTACTTTCTCATAATCTAAGGAGTCGTCCGGGGACATCCTTCCGAATACCTTTAGGGCCTCACCCACCAAACAGAGGCTTAATGCAGTGGCCCATTTTCCTCTTGGCCACTCCTGTCCCATGGCTAACACCTCAAATCTTTTCAGGTACGCATCCAAGTCATCCCTTTGGTCGTCAAACGACGGCATTAGCTTATGGGGACTGAGATACTGTGGCGCAGTAACTCCTTGGGGTCCTTCACCACCGCCCGCACCATGCCTGTCACTTGCCGACCCCTCGGCCTCAATCAACCTAAGCTTAAGCTGGAGCGTTCTCTCCGTTCTTTCCTCCAGTTCCGCTTTCTGTCGGAGAGCTTCTCGTTCGGCCACTCTGTCCTCTCTTTGCAGAGCTCGTTCCTTATCAACCCATGTTCGTAATTCTGTTCCTGTGATCCCCAGCTTTTCACCCAGGGCCATCAACTCCTTTAAATCCATAACTTATATGTTGTACCAAAAACCAGACGGATGATCATCAGTGTCCTGTCGCGGACGCCAGTTATTGTCAGGTTCTTTATGGTAAAAAGAAAGGAAACTGTGAGGTCCGTCTGATTTTCGATATCACAGAAATATATTTGCACCCAGTTGTTCTACTTTCCGAATCCCCGCAAAGAAAAGGAAAAAAAGGAAACTTATAGGCAAATAAATAAAAGAAAATGGCGTTCATCCAAGTTCGACTTGCCGAGGTTGGCACTGGTTTATGATGGTGGTCGTAGCCGGTCTCGTTTGGCTCCAGCTGCCGGCGTAGCGATGGTGACCAGTCAACCGGTCGTTGGGATGGCTTTGCCGGTTCGCTCTTGAGCCAGGCTTGCCGTTCGGAGTTGACGGTGAGGACAGGTCGGCAGACTTCTATGGTTGACAGCTTCGCCGGTGTATTCCGGAGCCAAGCTTGTCCAAATGCGTCCGCTCTCCGCCCTGAATCTCCTCGTTCTCCCCTTTCACTTCCTTTTCTTCTTCCCTTCTCCATTAGTCGTCCGATTTTCTTCCTCTTTTTGTCGCCGTATTGATGACATCATTACAGCGTCACAGCGCACGTGACTCGGAAGACGGTATAAGAGTAGACAAAATTGTTTTCTGGTTCTTTCATTCAAACGTGATAGGGAACAGCTGCCACAACTATTTGACCGAACTCAGAATTTTGTTGCAAGGTCCCTTTACGTCCACACGCAGCCGACGCTATGAGCTGAAGGGACCAATCACACAGCAACAGAAAACACACCATCCTGGTGTTCTTTCATCCCTGAACCAATCACAAACAGAAAAATCCCCGTCACCTGGGCTTTTGATGCTGCGTGATTTGTCCTATTAGCTAGTAGAGTCGGTGGCGCCTTGACTTAAGCTGAAACGAAGAATGGCCAACGCGTCTGGCTTTTCTCCCTACCTCTCCGCAAAGCACTGTTTTTTTTTCAAAAGCACAAAACGAGAATAAATACAACAAATATTAACGACTGTAGCAAAATCCGCACAGAAAGCAGCAAGAAGGTCAGCGAGCAGAATCAAAAGACCCGAGAAAATGCGTATGCGCATATCTGCCCCTGAATAGTGCATTCAGTCGTGCTGCCTTTGCTACTAGGGTGGATCCTCGTCCAATCCAAAGATTTTTGCATAGCATCATCCCTTCGTTTATCTTACGGAGTGGTGGTTCACGACAAAAGAAACGAAACGCAAACAAAACGAAGACGTGTAAATTCAATTTCGCCGAGTGAGCTTGTTCCGGCCGACGCGACGAACGAGGCAGTTTCACGTCCGACGACACAAAACACCTCGAGGCGAGACGAAGACGTGTTAGGGAAATGCGCGTGAATTCGAAATCGCGGGCCGGAAATAGTAGTCTGTCTTCCCGCATTCGGAAAGAACATGAATAACACGGGCGTTGCTTTTGGCGCTGGCGGGGGCGTTATTTTTATGTGTGCCACTTATCCGTGTTTAAAAAAATGGGAAAAAGCTTCGGCGCTCAGCGAACATTTGTTCTTGTCTTTCTTGTGACGCTTTGCGGTATTCATACGTAAAGGGAATGGCGTTATAGTTTCGGGTTAATTAAGGAAGTGGTAAGCCAGCTTTCTTGCGTTTTCCCGTGTTTATGAAAATGACGTTTATTCCAGGCATTGTTTTTACAAGTACTTTGCGTCCGCGAACATATTAAATGGAGAGCCGTAGGGGCCCGTATATCCCGTACGAATGTAATTTAGTGCCGTGCATCTCTCACAATAAATTGGGCCTCGCAAATAATGGACTGAAATTAGATATGCCGCCTGCTTTATTTTATTTGAAAATTATAATTGGAGTAGCAAATTTCAGAGTGTTTCTCGATATTCCTCGGTGTCATAGCTAAAAGCTATCAAGCGCTTGACACGTGTGCGTAACTTGTTACCATTGTTGCATGCTCCTAATTCAGGGTGACACAACACGCTTCCAAGTCAGAACTGGGTGAAGCAAGCTTATCATGCCATTTCAATTCAAATAAATTCTTATTGTTTACGCACTTACTAACAGGCAGTCTTTGCGGTAGAATACTAAAACATAAGATATATATTCACCAGAAATATACATGCTTACAAGTCATATACAAACCTAGAACCATCCAGGTGCCCAAAAATTCATAAACACGCTTAAAAATGGTGAAAGCTGTAAAAAAGAAAACTAAATGTTGCAAACCTACAATTGTTTAATATGTTGGATTCGTGATACCGGTTATAAATTATAATAAAGATCGAGGTAAAATACTTTACGATTTATAAAGCTCATGCTAACAACAATACGGAAGTGAACAGTAGTGAGAGAAGTAGCTAGGACTGTATATTAAGCCATAAACTAACTAACCTGTGCAAAAACTTAGCACCCCGGATAGACTTCCTGTTGCTTCCAGTGCTCAATCCTAGACAATATAAGATAAAAGTATACAGAAATTAATATTTCCGGCCTAAATATAAGTTGTGAATTATAGCGTACAATATCGCTTTTTTAGGTGTTCAATATATTTTTCACTTGCTGTACTAGAGGTTGAGTTCCTAACAACACATGTAAATTCAAGTTTAGAGCGTACGTGAGTGCTGAAGAGTCTCAACAGACACTGGTGAGTGGTAAAATAGTTTAGTTAAACGAGCTATTATTACCCAAAAGTGCGTAGGGATTGGCTAACAATAGAGTTCATCTGAGAATTAAAAAGGTGATAAACAAAAAATCCCTAGATCTCTTACTAGTGTGATCCGACGTATAATTTTATTTTTTAGGCGATATACATAGTATAATGTGCTGCGCTCTCTTGACCAAAGATCACCACTGGAGTTTTGCGTGCATATAAAGGTTGATTTTTTGAGATGCACAATTTTGTACTGAACAAACATCCACTTCAGCAAAGTATAGTCGGTGATAAAGTTTACCTTTTGAAACAGCTTCACATCGTCAACAAATGTGAGCACCTGCGAGTGTTTCATAATGAACACCAGATCGTTTACAAAAAAATATTCACAGCAAAATATTAGTATTCGAGGTCAAGAAGCACATCCAACATAGAACACGAAGAAAAATCGCACACTAAAATACATGGGCAAATGAGGAAGGAAAACAACACAGACAGGCGCGTACTGCGAACATTTGACTGTGACTGAGTTGTATTCCCCCCTGGTGCCGGTGTCCTCTGTCATGAATAAATCTTGCTTCATCTTTCCTTTCTTCACCTAATGTACCAGAGTTGTGAGTGCGCGCCTGACTGTGTTCTGTGTTTCCTTCCTCGTTGGTCCTTGCCTTTTTTTTGTGCTAGATTTTTCATCAATGTTTAATGTCTACCAACTCACCCACCTTACCACTTTACCCCGAAATAGACATCAAAGGACATGCACGTAGCCAGAAACTAACACACCTCTGTCTTTTATGAGGATGACTCCTGTACCAGGCAATGTATTTAGGGCCGAGCCCGCAGTTCAGTTTCAGCAAAAGCAATCTGTGATGACCTTGTCGAAGGCTTTAGACGTATTCAAATGTATTCCCTCTAACGGACCCTGGCTCTGAACGATTGCATTAAATATTTTAAGATATGTGCATAATTTTGTTTCACACGGATCTGACTGCTAAAAACTTATATGTGGCGCAGAAACTTCACTTCTTCCAAAATAATTGTTCAAGCGGCCGTGCATCACCTTCTGGATCACAATCGTGCAGACTTGTGCTCGTTTCTTGAAAAATGTAATAGAGGACAATAACAAAATTACCGAGCCTCAAATGTAATGGATTAACGCTACAAAGTTACTTTCGTTTAAAAGTAATGAATTAATTTACTCGTTACGTTACAATTTACTTTCATGTTACTTTTTCCGTGCAGTTATCCAGAAAACTATAGAAACATATTTGTTTTCATATCGTTTTAAAAAATGGTTTGCAACACAACTTTTCATTTCTCATACGCACGTATTATGGTAGTCCTTGTAAAAATAAAATATTGTATTTATCAGGAGAAGAGTGTAGGTGCACTCCATCCATCTGTAAGCTGACAAGGCACCGAAAGCTGCAACCACACCCGCCATCCCGCTAGCTAACAGCCTCCGGAAATGATCTTTGGAATTGAGCGGACAAAACTAGCGGTGCGCAAGCTCAATGCAGTGTCTTCCTCCGCTACATGATTCGGAGCTAAAGAAGCGATCGACGAAATACCCTTTTGTCGTCCGGTGTTTCGCCTGTTATTCACAAGAAAAGAAAAACTTGGTTCTAACGTTACAATGTATAGCCAATGCAAAATGCAAGTGTCCCAACCTCACCTTGATGTGTTTCCGTAGATTAGAGTTTGTTGGATGGCCTAACTGCTACACCCCCCCCTTTCTTTATGTTGACAGTTGACCGTAAAGTGAGGAATGGCCTCGACCACCATGCCCAGACAAGTAATCCAAAAGAAGCATCGTCCGTACCTCGAAGACGATGCTTTCAACGCCTGCACACGGGCGCTTTCAGCCTTGCCTCAAGAGCGTGCTAGAATACAGTTAGCGCACATCAAAGACAAAAAAGGAATTCGACCCCTTCGTGCGAGGCTACATCGTCTGCTACGCGAGTTGTGAACCCGCGAATCGAGGGGGACGGACCCGCATTTGAGGTCTGTGCATATGGCGGGAGATGTCGAAGTTGGAAAAAGTGAAACGGTGTAAATGACGAAGAAAACAAAACAATAAACACGAAGAGGCTTTCTCCTGCCCGGGAGAAGAAGAAAATCACGATGGAAGGCGACGGAGAGCCTACTCGGCGTTGTCTTGCTTGATATTTGTCTTTCGTATATTTGTACATGCCTTGCCCGTTTTTCTACTGGTTCTAGTGACCGGTCATACAAAAAATCGTGTTTTAATTTCGGCTATTCTTCCCTTGCTGGTGTTCTTTTTATTTTGTTGAACTTGCTCTTCTTTATGCTGCTGAATGTTCTGCTCGTATCGCTCCAGTTACTGTATTATGCTCATATTAAAAAAGTAACTAGTAATTAAAGTATTCCGCTACAATATTATGTAAACGAAATTAAATTACAAATTACTTCCGAAAAAAGTAACGTGGCAATTACAAAATTACTTGAAAAAGTAACGGATTACAAGTGATATGTTACTTGTAACTGTTTACTTCCAAAGTCTGCATTCGTGAATGTATTTCCAAAGAGATAGCGGATGATAATTTCCCGAAACTATGCAATTGCAAAATTTAAATATCTGACGCCAACAACTGAACATTTCTGGTTTTCTGGGAGAGACCTCGTTCTTCATGCGGAAAATTAAATACCTTCACCAAAAAGAATTGCGGGCAGCTTACCAGCAGGGTGATTTCACGTCAGTTCCAATGATGGTCCGGGTCATAATTTTGATATATTTTTTAAACATATGAATGAAAGCACATGTTTTTTTGGGAGGAATATTCAGCTACATATGAACGCCGAAACAATTGTTTTCGCTGAAATATGAAATAGAAGAAGCTCGAGGACGTCGTCGAAATTGAGAAGATTTCAATATGCTACACATTGCTGCAGTCGTCATTTTCTCCTTGAAAGCTTTTACGTCACCATAACGTTTTTAGTTACATTTCATAAAATATATACAAACATACACAAAAAACTAAAAATATCCATAAAATATTTCTATGCAAACCCCCACAAAAAATGACATGGCAAAAAAAAAAACGCGTGTTAGAGACATATAAACATTTCTTTTCCAAATAAAATATCCTGACATAATAGTTCACAAAGCATCTCAAAATGTACCTGTTAAAATTACCGTTACGAACTTATATCAAGATAATGGGCCCCCTATAATTGTCTTTTTGTTGTTGTGCGCAGGCCATGCAATGACTTCTCGAAATGCGGCAAGATTGGACGTCAATATTTAAAAAAAAAAAAACTCTTTTTTTACCTCACTGCTTGGCACTATGCAGTGAGTTGAACTAACTTCTGATGGCAAACATTGAGTAACACTTGGGTTCGCCTTTCCAATAATGTTCTGTCATTATTGAAGCGCCAGGGCCTCTCAAGACACCTCGCAGGACTCATCGCTTTTTCACCAGAAACCCGACGCTCCTGATGGCAAACATTCCACAGCTTTCTCCGCCCAACAGAAAGCAAACGCCTTCGATAGGCATAAAGCAAGCAGCTGGAAGCTCACATTATACTGTAGTCGGGATTTTCTATGTTGCCGTCGCTTCACAAGGTCCAGGGTGATGGTGTTAAAGCGTTCACCTCTTGCGACAAAGGCGACCGAGAAAGGAGAGACAGACCGGTTTAAGCCTCTTGCGATCTCTTAGGACCAGCTCCGCTACAGCGGCATCGATTTCAGGATCGCAAAGCAAAACCAGTCTGTCTTTTCTCGGTCGTACTCGGTCGCGAATATCGAACAGGCTGCTAGGCGATCTTGTTCTCCATTTCCACCATCAGTGCGGAAATATTTGAGCTTTTTTAGACTGCCACTAGACGGCTCTGACTTCTGGAAAAGGGTATCTCTTCTTCAGTCTGGTTTGCAGTTCATGCTGAAATCGCCGATGTGCTCGTACAGGTGCTCACAAGGCTCGTGTAGTGCAGCTCCAAATGTTCACAGAATGACGCCCTAGCATGACACGTGACAGCTGCGCGCGTCTCACCGTGCTTCCCTCACTTTTCACGCTAAAAAATATTCCCGGAAGTTTTTTTATTGCACTTCACGTTTTGTGCGGCGCACATAATATCCCTGCAGAAAAGCGTGTTTTTTAAGACAGTATGGTGCTCTCGGATCTTACAAATATCTTCAGGATTCGAGGTCCCGGTTTGAAAATCATAAAGCGTCGTTTGTCAGTCTGGGGCATTTTTTCTTCTTTCTTTTTACATATTGTTTTAGATACAATGCCAACTTTGAAGCCACTTTTTTAGGCTCTACGTAGATGTTTTTGTCGTTATATTCAATAAATACCCACATCGAAAAAATGCCTACTAAGATATCTCGATAATATATACGTATAATTTGTTCTAAACAAATATTTTTTGTGTGTGTGTGTGTGATCAAAAAAGGGCAGGCGTTTACGACGGGCATTCACCATCTGCGTGGTTAATGGCCGCACTTTTCGAAACACTGATAACCGCAAGCGTCAAGTAATCGTTGCATCATTAAAGCTTCGTCCGAGATCCCGTCACTAATGTGTAATTCATTGAGGCAGTACCCAAAAGCGAATCTTAGCACAAAAACTCATAGCACGCAGCCACACAAGTCGCTTATGTCACAACAATGTTCGCCGACAAACGCGAGAGCACGCTTATGCTGTTTATTCCGTTTGTCTTCACTCGCGGTCAAGTCGACACAGTCTCACTTTGACAGAAAGGTACAAGTGCAAACTGACGGAACAAGCTTGTTCCGACAGTTTGCACTTGACCTTTGCGCTATTTATTTCTCAGATGCATATCCAACTAGCCCACCTTAATATTTTACTACTTGGACATGTGTGATGTGTTTCACAGAGTACACCACGATTTGCTTCTGCATAAGCTATGTAAAAAGTTTCTCCTGCACTCACCAGTTGGTTTCAGTCATCTTACCGATCGTAAAAGCAGGGTGCAAATTTTGAATGACTTTTCTGATGCCTATGTTCCTTCGTCTGGTGTGCCCCAAGGGTCTAACTTGAGACCACTATTATTTTTTTATATTTATTAATAATATTGAACTATGCGTCAATAATTCTCAGTGGTTGCTATTCGCTGACGACTTGCAACTTTTTTTTGAATATCCGGTCACTCGCTGACTGTGCAATATTGCAAGAAGACACGCGTCCCTATTAACCAAAAGCGCTATCAATTTGTAGAAGACGGGAGGCCACTTGAAATGACTACGCTCTTGGTTTCACTTCTATTTGAAGTGTCTGTAATTCGTGACATTGGTGTTTATTTCTACAGTAATCTTTATTTTTCTTACCATGTCTCAACTTGTCGGTTCAATTGTAAGATTGCAGAGCATGATTTTCTGTTTGACCCAGGAATTCTTGAATCTATTATGTATTATTCGCTTATACCGCAGTCTGATTCGTTCTCTCGTTGAATTTTCAAGCGTTGTGTGGAATTTTTTTTTTTGCAACTGATGCATTTCAAGTTGAAAGGGTACAAAAAATATTAAGAATTGTTTAGGGTCGATATTTCGGGCAAAGGTGTTTTTATGACTATACCTCCATACTCAATACTTTTAGCTTACTTATGTTGTCGAGTCGTGGAGTTGTGCGAGACATTTTAATGTTGCATAGAATAATTCATAGCCAAATAGATAGCAGCTTACTGTCTTCGGTTTACTTTCACGTACCTCTACGTTTCAGCAAGCATTGCTGTTTGTTTTATTCTGGTTCTCGGAAAAAAGGTGTGTCCGATCACCCTCATGTAAGGGTCTTTCAATGCCATTTCACCAGATACGTCGTTAGATGATTTTACAAATTATGCGTATTTTAAACGTGAACTTGAAACTTTGATTTACTCATCATAACCTTATTGTTTTCCTATCTGTGTGTTGTGCAAGTTGTAGAATCACGAACATGCTTCATATCGACGCTCCGGTCGTTCTGAAGCATAGAATAAACATTTAGCATTATTATTACTATCATACTCCTGGTCGCTGGGTCAGGTGTGTAAAGAAATCTCCAATTACTCCAGTTCATTAGCTAAACACCATTCGTTATGTCCAAAAGCAAGGCAAAAAAATACGACGCTAGAATACGCATGGCACACCCTCGTAGCCATGGGGACATGCAAACAGATACGCAACACAAGAAGAAACGCAGTATCGAATCTCATCATTTATAGCACGCCGTCAAACAAGGCGCCACAAGTGCACGACGGGATCAGGCCCTGCACGCATCACGCCAGAGTAATACCGCACCAAGAGCACAAGACGTGCGGCTCGGTAGCATTTTAAACTATCTCGACTAAATTAAATACGAGTTCTCGGTGGCACGAAAATAAAATTACACTTTCCAAAGTACGTATTCTCAACTTGCCTATAGACAATATTCACTGATCGACATAGTTGATTCAGCATGCGACAAGCCAATGAAGACTTTCTCTGCGCATATGCGCAGAGTAAGTTTCCATTTCCAAGAATGACAACCGGATAGCGGTGTAGAACCCGGCAGAATTGTGCAGGGCGTTTCAGAGAGCTACTCAGGCGTAAATAATACCGCATAAATAAGCCACGGAACGGAGTGAAATCAAGTTTTCACGAAAGTAAATTTAGGTGGTGTCTTTACTATATTCAAATTTCATAATTGTATATTTCTAAAAACAAAACAAAACAAATCAAGCAAAACAATATTGTTGTTTTAACGCACAGGGATGAAACCGAAAAAAAAACTGTCGGGTTATCGCTACTATTCAAAGAGGGCATAACATGGAATAAAATTTTGAAAGCTTAATCGAGATGAACACACAAAAGCAGACCCAGCAGATCCAAGCCTGTGTCGTACCAGCTGGGATTAGAACCGCCAACCAGACTTTTTTTTCTTCCTGTACACAACAATAGCAGGTTCTATTTTTCTTTGTCTTTCTTTGGCCCATTTACTTACATTAAGAAAAATTTGAGTGGGATAAATGCACCGCCTAAAGACACCTTTGTGAAAAGTTTGCTTGAAATCTGTTTATTGGCCTATTTATACGTCGTCTTTTTCTCGACGCCGGAACACCTCTCGGGAACGCCCTGTAGGAGGTCGCTCTCGGCGCAATCGTCGGCAAAGCCACGCAACTATGGCGGCCAATGGATACCGCCCACCCTCGGTAGATACCGAGATGGACGCCACTTTCGCGCAACGTGAGTCCCATCAGGCAGACTTGAGTCAGGAGGAGCCTGCCTTTGTTAATAACTACATAGTTCTAGTGTCTGCACAAAGTCAGCTGCCATTCACTCGAAGAGCCGAAGGCACGAAGCACAGTTGTAGCTAGTCCTCCCGGAGTAAACAGAGCAGCGTGAGGCAGAGCGCCAACAGCATCGAGGTGGCCGTGGTCGCGGGAGTGGCTCTGGAGTTTCCGGTGACGATCTCGTCGACGACGACGATCTTCCAGCCCAGGTTGGGCGTCGTGTAGCTCTGGTAGTAGACGACGTCCGGCGTGCTCTCGTTGGGCATCCAGGAGAGGATGGCCGGCTGCCCGTCGTCGCACTGCAGCCGCAGGGAGTTGCGGAACTTGGGGAAGCTGATGAACTCGTCCGCCTGGCGAGGCTCCGAGGTGTTGTACTTCCAGGCGCACAGCCGGCCAGCTGCGGGGAAACGAGCTAATTGATTAATCGATCAATTCATTGATGTGACTGATTGATCCATTGACTTTTTCATTCATCGACAGCTCAGTAAGACTGCAGCAATAAGATTGTTAGTTCATTGTAAGTGAAAATATTTAGGTCATTAAATAAACAAATGAAGTCTGAAAAATAGCATCATAACATATATGAGAAAATAGAAGAATAGGCAAAAAGAGACCCCCAAATCAGTCAATTTTAGGGAAGCGCCCGGGAAGCGCGGGGGCGTGCGTCAAATTTACCACTCGTACAGCAGGCGCAAGGCTAGCGATACGAAAGCGCGGGTGATATTCTCATCATTCGCGTTTTCGCAACGGAGGCCCTGCGCCTGCTGCACGAGTAATAACTTTAGTCACGGCCTCTCGATCCCCTTTCCCGCTTCCCCAAAGGAGGGAACCGAGCGGTGGTGCTTTAGTGCACATTCGAGCTTCGCACATGCACGGTGTCCTCAAATTGACCGATTTAAAGGTTTTTGATGACGCTCAGCAAATTTCTAATTAGAACCTTGTGCTTATTTTCAGAAATTAAAAGGTTAATTAATAAGTTTTAGGTAATGATCTTGCTAAATAATGTTTGTTTTTTTTTGTCTTTTTTGCCAATCCGTGACGTCCACCGTGGCTGGCAGTTTGTTCCCGAAAAGTATTAATTTCTTTTCTTAAAACACGCTATTTTTAGGGAAGTTTCAAAATGTTCATGGAAACACTCAGTATAGGTATCTTCAAAGTTTAATTCAAAATTCCTTAGTATCGAGGCCTTAGAAGGATTCATTGTCACCAGATCGCCGTTGTTCGAGTATTTTATCAGTAACTTAGGACGTTTGGAGCTAAGAAAATTGAAGATTTAGAATTACATTCCACCTTGTGTTTTATTTATAAAATACGGAAAAGGTACCCGCGCCATTTGTTGTTTACAGTACTCAAGACAGCACGTACCCAGATTATTGTGTTCAGTCTGACTGCACTCACCGGCACTGGGTTGAGGTCTTCCTCTTCGGTCAAACTGGACGCCGGCATAAATCTTGGCACTCTGTTGATCAAAGCGGGAGAAGGCGTTAGGCAACAATCGTAATATTGGAAATTTTCCCACAAGCAACGAAGGTTTCATATGACTGTTCTAATGTTCACGTCCGCTTACCGAATAATTGGTCTACATTCATTATACCAGATCGTCGGAACTGGCCTGTATCGCGTGATTCGATCTCTAGCATTGCGCTCGGAATTAGCTTGTATATATGTGTATATTATACATATATATATATGGCAGTATGTATATATATAGATATGTATATATATATATATATATATATATATATATATATATATATACTGTATATGCCACGATAAATACTTTGGTAAGAGTCGATGCTTTGAAACAGTCGATACTTTGAAGTAATTACTTCCGGACGTAGTCACTGGTAGGTGCGGAAGCTTCAGCTACCCTCTCCTCTATTGAAGCATACAGGTTCCGTAGACATCGCTGTTATAAAACACTACCTTTCTTTCCTCTACGAAGCACACAAATAGTACGGTCGAAACTAGAAACCTAAACAATGGCTTTTGTCGTGACCCATTGTCCTGAAAGAACCTCGACCAGCTGAAACGCAAAACCCCTTCTCAGGACCACTGACCCTCTGCTCTTATAATATTTATTTGTAAAATGCCGCCTTTTCTTGCTTTTTTTTTTTCTTTTCGCCGTTGTGTTTTCTAAATTTGGAGTTCTTAGAAAAAAAACTATCCATGATTTTTTTTCATTCTTAGTTTTTGCCTGCATTCCATGTGTAGTATATATTTGTCTTTATTGTTCCAATAAATCATCAAAACAATAAAAATATAATTTCTTACTCAAGTTTGTTTTTCAAAATAGCTTTTGCACTAGCTTTTTTGTAGCAGCCATGACTGTTGCCTCTCTTTTGGCCACGCTTTGACCAGCCTCTTATTGAGGCAAGCACGATCGCCAATACCAATAAAATTGTGGGCTATATATAAACAAAAATATCAGTTCTTACGTTTGCAAAAAAAGAGATCGAGAGCATTAGTTGTATACCTTGTTTTGCATGAACGAAATACTAAATTCCTTATCGAGACAGTTCGCGAGCATTTATTTAACATAATCAATAAAAGAACAGCTCTCATACGTGGAGCTTAATACCTTGCAAAACAATTATAAAACGTCCTAAAAATGGTTGATCTTCGGTATATTATTTCGCTTTAACCGAACTGCTCAGAAACACATTTTGTCTCTTCAGCGCGAAGCTATGTTTTATTACCTAATTTACTAAAGAAATAAGAGTACAAAACTTTCATAATGCGCCAGTGCGTCACTGTGTGTCGTTTCTTAACTTTTGCAAATGCCCAGTTAGTTGTCTTTATTATCCGAATTGGCACACATTTCTTTACGTACAGACACGGTCTTGATGTTTATACACGAAAAAACAAACCCAGTTGGTGCTAGAATTATAATTTTAAAGAAATTTACGTTCCAACTCACAGCGTACTCTCTGCTGGACTCAAAGCACACGTGTAATAAATTGTTTACCGTCTCCCGTCAACCTCATAATTTTAAAATGTTTAGCCACTAAGCCTAATGTTCCGAGTTTATCCTCGTTTCTAAGTGTCTATATCCTTTTCTCCCACAGTAGTCAGCATTATGGAGAATCAGGCAACACCTTTGTCAGACGGGTACTCTTAAGAACAAAATCGGCGAATCTGCTCGCGAGCTTGTGCCTATCGGCGAGCGTGGCTCGCCGATATTTTGTTATCTCTGAAGCCTTTAATGTATTCGTCTGACAATAATACAAAACACAAAAGCAGAAGAAAAGTGCTGCCAGCCCACCAGAAGAAAAAGGCTCGCGGTACACCTAAGTACTTCTTATGAGTTGTGAATGCGAAAGCATGCATGGCGTTCTTCCGCTCCCTTATTTCGTCTGCGGCGTACTTGTGTCGAAGGCCGAGCGCGCGCTCTCCTCGCCGCTCTGACCTCGGACGCTTCGTGTTACCGGCGTGCTGGCGGCACGGACACGCAGCGCCATGGGGTGGCGGTCGTTAAAACTGGCGCGCAGCGGCCGATGGGAGCCTCGTTCCTTGAAACTATTACGCGTACCAGCCAATGAGACCAAGCCGAAATCCGTTAGATTTCGGCTTTACTCCGCTCCTTCGGGATTGGAAACACGTGCCGCTTGGCTAGGCTTTCGCGTGGCTTAGGAAGCTTCGAGCCACCAAATCGCGGCTTCACTTGGAGAAAGGAGTTTAGGAGCGCGTTTGGAGCGGCTTCAAAGCTGATGACATCGGCTCGCTCCATGGGACAGTTAATGCTTTCGCATTAAAAAGAACTCGATAGCGCTCTTTTTATTATAGTCTGTAGCTGGTTAAGGTGAAACCCCACCCTCACTTAGTGTGATTCTAGAACAAGAGATGGCGCTGGCATCGTCATCCAGACCTAGACATGAGCAGATAAAGTCGTGTATGATGGCGCCTCGATAGAGTGTGCATTTTGCCTTCTCTTTGATTTTGTCATCCCTGGTCATTGTTTTGCTTCTCCAAACTTGATGTTTCTACGAAGTGCGATCCGGTTTGTTTGCGGTGTCATGCAGATGAAGGATTTGATAACCGACGGCACCGTGCGCCCAAGAGCGTCGCTTTTTATTTTTTATACTTTTTTGTGTTTTACTATTTACTGCTCTTTTTAATGCTTCGATTATCATCTTAGGGGCCTCTATGAAAAAAAAAAAAGCTTTATTTTTGGCAATGACGCGTCGCGCTTTCTTTTCCTCGGCGAATCAGCCTGGAAATAAATTACGTGCCCCAGCGAGGAGCGTTGCTTTGTCGAACGTCGACAGACTACGCCGGCCCTCATGCAGCGGAAGCATCCGTCCGACTGAGATAGAAAGAAACTTACAACAAAAGCGTCAGGAAGTCGTCAAAAAGTGCGAAACGCCCCACTGCCCTATCTTTGGTGGTGTGGTAGTAAAGAGGAAATCATTTTACAATACATCTGTTTTTTTGTTTGTTTTTTTGTTATTGCGGTCTTGGTTTATGCCTACTTTTACGTTTTATTATTATACCGCCAGTTCTTTAAACTTGCAAATGACAGATTCCCTTTTTTTAATCTATAATACGCCAATAATTAGCACAAAAGCATTTATTTGTATTGTTTTGTCGGGAGCATGGTTCTACGCTTCTTAGCTGTTTATTTTTACAAAACACGGAGGATGGGGAACACCTATCGACATGGAGGTTTTATAGTACCATTTTTTGGTCCAAACCTACTCCAGAATAGCTCTCAGTACTCCTTTTTAGCGAGAGAAAGGGTACGTTCAGTGCTATATTTTTTTTTGTTTCTGCAATGTTCAGTTTGGTAAATGCATTAAAGGGCTGGAGGAGCTGTCGCATGCTATACACATAGCAAATAAAAAGAAAAAAAGTCAACAAAATAACTCAGGACACTATTTTATTTGGCGTGATTTGATTACCTGTACGCGGGTCGTCAGAGATAAAAAATAACGTTGGATTACAAATTTGTGTTTTGCGGTTAACTATTGAGCGTGTATTTGGCAGTGTAGCTGTTGTTGTTGTTTGTATTTTTGTGGACTTACTAGGGGTTCGCACATACACAAACAGCGCATAAAAATGAATGGCGACGTTAGAAAAATTAGTTTTCACATTTCGCGCAACCGCTGTAGAGGTGCGCTGCATCAGTTCTTCGTTTTACGCTAGCTTTGAGCGCAGCTAAGCTCAAGGACACGAAGTCAAAGCTGCCGAAGGTACTGACAGAATATGTGGCGTGCAGTCTCGAGTTCCACTTCTCAGGAATGAGGGCGAAGAGGTTAAGAATCCATAGACAACACCTAAAGGGAGGCGCCGCCGCCCCCTTACTTTGGTGACACAGACGGCCCAAATGAAGCAGGAGAGAACTCATAAGCGTCGGGCATGGGCATACCCTCTGTAGCAGTTTGAATAACCATCGAATACGTATGCTTCATCATATCCTGCGATAGGCTAGGCCCTAAGCTGCAGCCTGTCGGGTGCCATCATGATCCAATTCAAAATACACGTGTTATGTTGTTTCTTGAATACGCAGGTGGTTTCTAACGGGCTCATGGTTGGACCCGGCGGCCCGTACAGCCTGGTAGCCGTGTTGTACATCGCTTGGCAGACAAACTATAAAGGTAATATTTAGCACCACGATGAGGTCATCGAAAAATTTCCGAGAGCCGCAGATGGCGACGTTCAGTGGGCCTCGTCTTTCCATGGCGAACGTCACAATCTTGATAGCGTTTGTTATATGTCACGCGCGGCACTTGACCAATCGCCACAGGCGACAATCTCGCTGATCAGCTAGCCGATGGAGGTGTTAGCCCCAGATGTCTATTGTACCGCGGCAACTAACGTACAACGCTGATAGTTATATATTCCCATCAACAGCAAAAAAGACACTGCCACAAGCTTGCCGCTTCAGCAGCGAAAACAATCTCTACTCGCAGATCTTGGGTGGTAAGATGTGCTGCAATGTTGGAAAGTAGTGCGTCCTCCTCGGACAAAAGCAACGTAATAATTTGAGAGAAATTATGGTGGGAGAATGTAGAGTAGAGCACTGCACGGGCCCGGCCTGCCCGAAAGCCCGAGCCCTGACCGACCCACGGGCCGGGCCCGGGTCGCGAAGCGCATGTATCTCTCAAGCCCGGGCCGGGCTCGGGATTTTTACAAAAATATTTTGGGCCAAGCCGACCCGCAAAGCCGGGGCCAGCCAAGCCAACCAGTACGAGTCGGGCGCGGAAACGTTTTAAAATATTCAAAACACGACTCGGCCCTCTTTTATATCGCCCCGGTCAGGTTGGGGAGGAAAACTTAATCGGGATCACGTCTGCAAAACTGGCGGTATGGGCCGGGCTCCTACTCAGATTTTAAAAGTCTGTCGGGCCCGGACCAGGCTCGGGCTCACATTTTAAGAACATTTGTAGCCCGGGTCGGGCTCGGGCCGTGTACCCACCTGGCCGGGTCAACCGGACCTGTGAATTCCGGCCCGTGCAGTGCTTTAGTTTAGAATTTGGTGCAAGCTGCTCATTCCAGCAGATGTTTACCAGAGCGGCCACCCGGGAATGCAATGGTTTCCGACCATTGAGAGGTTTTCAACACTTAGACAAAGGTATTCTCATTCACTGACAACCAAACGATGATCATAATGCGTTATAATTCCCACAATCGTCACTATATTTCGAATAGTTATAATTTTAAATTGTTGAAATTGGGCGTCTTCAACTTTTTCGATAATATATAGGCAAAGAATGCCGCTGCCCGTGTATTTTGGGGCGCACCATACCTCAAAGACGGCAAGGAGAATATTCGCACTGCGGAACCCAGGGATTTCCGGCTCGATCTCTGCACGTGCCCCTTTCCATCTCGATGAGCATCGTACCGGCTTATGGTCTTGTAACACTACTGTGTGATGCTTGTAAAATACCAAAGGCTAGGTTTCACAGTGTACCGGCTAAATATTTCACCTACAGCGCTAACCATGTCGCAATAAATGGGGAGCCTGACCTCACGGCTGTGGTGTAGTGCCTAATTTGCTTTTGGTTTGTTTTCTAATCTCGTCTATCTAATAAAGGAAAGACCATGTAGCTTTCGATGAGACAAACAAAACTTTATCCGTAGTTTTTATTTATTCAATATAGCATTATTTTCATTCATTTTTTATTTCACAAATAAACACGACGTAAGATCGCATGCAAGCCTGAATAATGAGAGAATACACGTTTTTGTTTTGTTTGCTCGATGTGACGACGCTAAAATTTATATTAACTTATTTTGTTAATACTTCGTTTTCATTTCACAGCTCCGTGTCAAGCTCATCAACCTCGAGTCTACTCAATCTGCCCAGCATCATCGCCAAAAATCCAAGCTATGGAAACTCCCCTGTATCTCAAATAATAAGCTACCATACACAGTTTAGGTTTGTACTCTTCCACTCAAGTCGAAGGTAAAAGAATAGTTTCGGTTGGGCATTTCATTACCAAAATCCGTAAACTTGAACGCCATGATTGCCCAAAGGATACGCGTGACACATTTTGATTTGTACATGAGCGAAGGCAGGCCTTATGCTCTTGGTTTACGTTCGTGTGCACGCACTGCAATGAAGAACGGGTCATTTCAATTAAGCACTCGAAGTAAACCAACATCAACGAGGCAGCTGCAATGGGAACGTTATGCACCGGAAATAGGTTCAGCTCTATAGAAGAAATATTCTCTCTCCTGAACATTCCTTGCATGTTGCCGACAGCATTCAGCAAATATGTAGAGAGCGTAAGGCTGAAGTGAGAAGACATTTTGTTTTATAAAATGGTCACGGCTGGAAAAGAAGAGCACAGAATGGTGTGCGAATCCGGAGACTACACTGAGGATGGATTGGCGTACATAACTGCCGTCGTCGATGCTGGATAGGCCCACCGCAGTTAGGGCCACCGATACACGTCAAGCTCAGGTGTTGCTGTCATCATTGGCTCACGAACAAATAAAATCCTATACCTCTTTGTTTGTAACAAGTATTGCAGTACTTGCAATTTCTACATGAGCAAGAACGAGACTCCACGCAATCATGCCTGCTTCAAAAACTGGGGCGGGCCTTCAACTGCAATGGAGTCTGATATCATCGCCGAAAGATTTCGGAAAAGCCGCGAGATGCATGGCCTAAATACAGAAGAGTTGTGGGGATGAAGATTCCAATGTCGAAAAGGCGCTCCAAACCAGTGCTGAAAATGGAAGGATGATAACAAAGGTGGCTTGCATTAACCACGTCATTAAGAACTACAGCAAGTCACACTATGGCATTAGGAGCTTAGGAGGAAGTCACGCAAAGCATTTGACAAATGTTAAAATGGAAAGATTGACAGCCGCGGCAAAGGGAGCTATCTCTGCAACCCATGCGCTCAAGCAGACAACTCAAGAGCTCGCGAGCAATCTGCGAAATGGACCAAGACATGTATTTGGAACGCATGACAACTGCTCCTTACTACTGTCAACAGCATCAGCAGCAAGCATCAACCACATTTGAAGATTTACCATACACGCTACAAAGAGACCTGATGAGGACTGCAAATAATCTCGCCGACAAAGCTTTTTCGCTTACTGAGAACCCTACAAGTAATTTGGCGGAAAACTGCATGTCTGTAGTCTCCAAACTTTCTGGCGGAAGAGTAGGTGCTGCGTTCTCGTAGTATCGACGTGAGGCGACACCCATATACAGTCAAACCCGTTTATAACGAACAGCAAGAAACGCTACGATCAGTTCGATATAGCAAGTAGTTCGATATAGCAAAAAATACCTACAAGAAACTTCCACGATGAGTTCGTTGTAAGTCGAGAGCTTCTCTTTCTTTTTCATCTCTTCACTTCCGCCTTGTAACAATGCGCTAAAAAGCTTTTTTTTCTTTTTTTTTTGCATGCATGCAGAGTTTGTTCTTTTACCTTATCTCCCCTTCTGAATCGCTTCTCTTCGTGGGCAAACGCTTTGGAATGAAAAGTTTTTTTTTTCTGTGCGTGCGTGCAGAGTGTATCTTTACCTTTCTCCCCTTCTGAATCGCCTCTCTTAGCTCAATTTCGTTTGCAACTTGAGCTTTTGGAATTTTCTTTCCTTCCTACTTCTTTTTTGGGGGAAGGGACAGGCTAGGAGACGATTGTTTGCGCTTTTTTGGAAGCCTTCCCGCGGGGATAAAGTTCGATATAGCCAATATGTTGTTCGTTATAAAACATACCTTTTACATGCATTTTTATTTAAATTTTCCGTGAGTTCGATATTGACAATAATTCGGTGTACGTGGGTTCATTCTAAACGGGTTTCACTGTAGAAGTTGCCCAGTGTGATGAGAAATTCTGGAATTAACACATGCTTCTACGCCCGTTGCGGCTTCACTTTCTAATCGAAAAGCTACTGATGCACTACGGAACGTACGGGCATATGCGCCTGCCTCCACATGACACATAGAATACCTTTGCCGAGGACAAATTACGGTACACAACAATTGGCATATTTAATACCTGGGTCGCTAAACTCGTCGAGCACAACTTTGTGCCCGAAGTTTGCGGAACGCGCTAATTGGACTCTCGCGATGTTGACGTCGCGCTGAGCGAGATGTCAATCATTAAAGGCTCATTTACTTGAGAGCGGCAGAATGTAGCAAAGTTCATTCCCGTTTGTCCCTACATCCCTACGCCAAGCTAAAATTAATGCTTTGCAGATTGTCCCTAGGCGACCTGTTGACGCTCCAAATCCCTCCAAAGTTTGTGTAAAAAAAAAAGGTATTAGAAACCTCGTTTGTTGAAGTTGTCGCTGACGTGAAAGTGACGTTTCTGAACTTTACGAGAGCCGTGGTTTGAGCTCGAAATCTTCGCTTCGGATCGAGGCGAAGTTAAAACTTTGTCAACATGGCGGTGGCGTACGCTCCGGCCGAGCTTATCTTCCGCCACCGTCGGCGTCGCTACCGAGTTTACCGGGACGGGACACATTTCAACTCCCCGACGACGACTTTCGGCGACAGTACCGGCTATCAAAGCCGTTGTGCGTTGACTCTGCGACGAGCTTCGTTCGGCGCCCGGACTTCGAGGCGGCGGACACTCGCGTCTACCATGACCGTGGAACAACAAGTTCTCTGCGCGCTCTGGTTCTTCGGAACAAGTTGCTTTCAAGGCATGGTGGGGACTGACGAGAACCTGTCAGTCTACCACATGACTGTGAGCCGGGCTGTCAAAGGTTTTGCGGCTGCCATCGTTTTTTTTTTTTTCTGTAATATCCGAAGATGTATTACTAAGCTGGTATACAATTCAGAATGTCGGAAAACAAACAAGAACCGGGGTAATTCTTGGGTAGGGTCAAATATCCCAGCAGCCGGCAGAATTATTTCCCCGAAATTCTTCTGACAGTCGTCACTCATTGGCGGTCTAATCAGTTCATCGAACGACGCGTCAACGACAGATCGTTTCATCGGCACGCGATGTAATCACATGAAGGAGATTTTCTTCAGTTAGAGGTATATACACATTAAACATTTTCACACCTTTATACATGTAAGTGGGGTGTCTCATAACTAACGCCCTAATAAGTGTAGCAATAGACCTTATAAAAAAATGTAAACCTCACACCCGATTTTTTAAACACGTTTCTTAAAACGTGTGATAATGCACTACACCTTCTTATAAAGGTGTACAACTACAATACTCATTCTCGTAAAGGTGTAATTACCACAGTACACTTCTTTTTTGGGGTGTACACAGTGTCCGAGGACCCAATAAAATGACTGAACAAATAAATTACACAAACGAGTCGCCGAAACAGCACGTCGCCACTTGGCCAGTGTCGAGGCGATTTCGGCCGAAAACCGGCTCCAATATTGGCCGGATGTACGGTTTTGCGCCTCGTCCCGACATCCGGCAGGTATGGGCGTACCGATGCAAATAAACGATTTATGTCTAATAGCACTGGCACCACTGATCTCTCAGTATAGGCTGGATCGCGGATAGAGGCCTGTATTGCTGTGGTCGAGTGGCACCACCGGCAGTCATCGCTTGACACGAGCTAACGCATGCTATAGGAGAAACGGGAAAGCTCAATTTCATTACGTTAGTAGGTTGCTCTCGACCATGAAACTTCTATCGTGTTTCCGCAAATAACAGTTAATATTGTGGGCAAGAATATTAAACGCGTTAGAATACCAATCTTTTTTAAATAAATGTTATGTGGTTGACGGTCGAGGGCGACTTTGCTGGGCGTTAACTGTGATGTGTTTGATGAGACAAGGGTTACCGAGACTCATTGTGAAGTCATACGTGATCTCGGAGTCATCAGAGCTCAGCAAACGATAAGTTAGAAGGCCTTTACTGGGGACATTCGCATTGTTTCAACCGCTTGTACATAGTACTTCTGGTGAAAGTTTTTTTTTTCTGAACTGCTGTGAGGGCTTCCGGGACAAACTGAAACTCGGAGCGTGCCGTTCAGTCGCTGAACGTGTCATTTATTTAGCAACCGAAGCAAGCGACGTCAGTAAAGTCGGTAATGCTCCGGCCGATTTTTTTTTTTTTAAGTCGATGTTTGAACGCTTGACGAATGTCTATTTGATCTCCAAGCACCCGATATAATGATCGCAGCACGTCATAAAATACTCGCCCTCAAGCACCGTGTACAAGCTTCTTACTTTTGCGTGTTTCTCCCTAAAACTTGCGTGTATTGCCTGTTGTCTAGCAATGGCCGCCGGTGATGCAAGTGACGGGCTCCCGATCCGCGATCTAGACTTGCACTGTGAGTTCAGTGCATTGCACCCGCGGAGTGCTGCACGAAGAACCGGCCCCGAACGAACTTGCCGAATGCACCGAGTGCAGACTGATGCTGTCGCCATAGATGTTGCAGAAAAGTACCGACCTCAAACCGAAACTAGCGCCTTTTTGTTCGACGTGATGGGTAGGAATGCAAGAGTGCAGTCGCTGCCATCGTTTATCTATAAACGGTGATTGCTGCAACAAGTAACTTACATTTGCGACGACTTCCAATTAAGCAACTCGGCTGTCAGAGATATCTACAGACGGCTTAAGTTTCCGAAACCAGCTGACTACAAAACATCACTACACTTGAGACAATTGATGGCTCTGTATGCGCAAGAGCTTGCTTCGTTTTAAGCATGGTATTATGAGTGAACCACTAAAAGGATACGGCTTAAATCAAGTTCGTTGGAATATCTAGCAATACGTTTCGTAAGACTTTTTATTTCCCTGGTGAGGGCGTTGAGAACGAGAGCTTTCTCAAACAAAATACGACGGGGCAAGATAGCTGACGTTAAAATATGACTTTGCTCAAGCCTCGGGCAACGTCGTCTCCATGTTTGGTTTTCCCGGACGCTGAGTGAATGTGTCACAGGTTTCTGCTGTGGGAGCTTTGTCGACAAATGTTCCACTTTTCACCCGCACACGGATGATGTGAGATCTCGTGGCCTCTGTGTTTGTCCTGAGCCTTTCAGTACACGTACACTGGTAGGTTTCAGCGTCTGTACGGCAACATAGCGACTCAAATTTTGCAAATAAACCACGGGTCGTGGATTCCTCCCTTCATGAAGTATCAGACGCTTACAATTCAAGCTCGCGTTTGAGTTTGTGGCCCGCGGGACGCGATTTCGAGCAGAAAATCTACTTTTAGGGGCGAAGCTTCTTAGGGTCTAGCCTTGTCCATCCGTCCGGCGTCCGTGCTCACATCGATTGCAATTCCATCTGTCTGTCATGGATGAAACGTTGCATGTAGCCGCTCAACGTCTATACAGGAGAGGGCGCTGCGGTCAAATGCGCATATAATCGCGTTAAACTTTGCATGCATTGGCTCAACGTTTATAGACGAGAGGCCACTGCAGTCAAATGCTCAAATGCGTATAATAACCACGTTCCATACCACACATTCTTTTTCTGACATGGACCGTTGACTTAAGCGGTGGAGATGCGTTCCCACGGCTTCTAGCGGATCCAAGCTGATCCGCTAGAAGAACCACTGGCTCTGCATTTCACCGACCATAAATCAGTAATAATGAAGTCGAAACGCAACCCGGAACTCAGCACTACCTACTGAGCAATAAAAAAATCAGCACCATCAGCGCTGCCTATGAACAATAGGAATCAGTCTCATCAGCACCACCAGAGCTTCGCCCCAATCAACATCATTCACCACGTGGAGATGCGGCCTTTTTTTTCTTTTCGGTTCCGCTGTGCGAATGCCTCATCGTAGCAGACGAACTCCCGTCGTCTGCTCTCGCTCCTCGTCTTAGCGAGGCATGACGGGATCGAACTTCGGCCCAATGGCGCTACAGAGCCCAAAGACAATGCACAGCGAGCGGCGTGAACGCTCGGCTCCCCGCGCTGTCTCGTGCTCTCGGGCACCGCCTAGGGATCGCGGGGGATTTTTCGTCAAAAGTTGCGAAGTTGAGCGTGCGCAGGGAGGAGGAAACTTTGCGGCGTTCTTTTGGTCACTTCCCCGCTACGTCAGAAAGCAAAGAATGTTTTGTTCCACGAGTTTGGCGACCCTGATACACTAATCAAACATCCAGACATTCAAGAAATTATTCCAAACTCTGGGTCTAATCACAGGTATAACTATTTATTCAAAAAGTACCTTCTATTATGTGCAACAAAATACATATTGAGGCATATATGTGTAATAAATTAAACCACTTTTTTGTATGCCTGTTATAATTATATTGTTTATAAATACCCCCTTCACTTTGCAATATATTCAACTACATCAACGATGTTGTAACTTCTGTATAAAGGTTGTGTACTTTTTCTTTAATATTCACTGTTTATTGTTGGTGATTTCTGGTTTTTTTTTTCGGGATGAGCTGAGCATTGTCAACCGGTAACGGGGCCATGTTAGGTTAGGTTAGGTTAGGTTAGGGTTAGGTTAGGTTCGGCCTACTACGGTCAACTACAATTCCCCATGGGGAAATGTAGTTAGGTTAGGTCTACTACGGTCTACACAATTCCCCATGGGGGGATTGTAGTAGACCGTTTCCACAGCCCGCTAAGCACCCGGATAGCGCTCCGTAATCCCCCACAAGACCTTGAACTATGCAAACAAGGCTGGCGGCGGGCATGCGCAGGTGCGGCGTTTTCTTCAGTGGATACCGTAGCGGAGGAGAAAAACGGCGTCGGATCGGACGTCGGATCGGATGGATTTTTTCGCGCAGGTGTCTCGCGCTTGTTGCTTCGCTCCGCTCCTTTCGGGAGAATTAACTCTAACCTCAGGCCCAAGGGCGCACCAAGCCTCGCTGGAATCGTCAAGGGTACACCCGGCGACCGCTTCCTGCCCTCAGCTTTGACCTCCACAACGGTGCGTCCGACCTTGGCTAGCGCTGCCGCGTTCAATTTAGCGGACGGCAGTCAGAAGACGGCGGCTGCCGTTGATGGCCTCAGACGCTCCATTCGCGCATTCGTCCATAAAAATAACGCTTTGTTGCTATGGTAACACTGACCCTAACAGATGGATTTCATCATGTGGAAGGAGATGCCGGGGCGGCGAGATCAGGTGCGTATTATGACTCTTTCGCCGCGCTTTTCATGAGCGGAACGTGTACAAAGAGTTCAAATAAGGACTTATACGCAGATGGCTGACTTTCTCCAGCGACTAATATTTTGACGATTCTTGCACAAAAAGTATGTTTTTAGCTCGCAATTGGACGGCGTTTTTGTAATGCAAGATGGGGCTAAACAGCCAATGTGCCAGAACTTGAGCAAATGAAAGATTACTTGCACAGATAATCTTCCATTGCTTTATGAGCGAGCTGATAAAATAACTATTTTCCCACGGATGCTTGACTCAGTCACTTAAAAATTAAACATTAGTTGACGTGCACCATTCGACAGACGATTTCAATGACATCTCGCCAGTGTCTTCTTGAAGAATTATTCTACTTTCCCCAGTCTGAGGGACCGGAACGCTGTAACTCAAGCCCTGACAAACAGCTGGTCCAGAAAACAGGGTGGACTGTGGTAAGGCAGTAAGCTGGGCTAGTTGGTATGCATTAAACATGATGATAGACCGCGCACAGATAGACAGAACAGACGAGGTAAGAAGAGGAGGGAGAGAAGCGCGTACTCACAACTGAAATGTAGTGTGTGAAGAAAAGAAAGATGAAGCAAGATAACAGAGACACCGGCACGTGGGCATACAAATCAGTCACACCCAAAAGACCGCAAAAAGGCTACTTCTTTTTCCCTAAGCGCCACCGACGGCTGACTAACGCAGTTATCGCCTAAACCCATATTGTTATACGCCTCGAGCACCTCACGTGTTTGTTTTTGTGTGTTGACTGTACCCCCTAGGATCCATCATAATGTCGACAGGAACCCCCACGAGAAGAACAAGGGCGTTCCGGCGAATGGCTTTTCTCAAGGCGGAAAACGGAAGAGGAAAAGCACCTGGAAGATCTTGTTGGCCTTTAAGGTCCAAAGGCCTCCACCACTACGAGGCCAAGGAAGATGTGACCACCCAGGGACAGTCCTCCTCCTTGGCCTTTAAGGTCCAGAAGACCTCCTACCACAAGGCCAAGGAGGAGATGACCACCCAGGGCCAGTCCTCCTCCTTGGCTTTTAAGGTCCAGAAGACCTCCAACCACGAGGCCAAGGGGGAGATTACCACTCAGGGCCAGTGCTTCATCGCGGTCGAAGGCCGCGAGTGCCGTAAATAATACAATGGAGAGCGAACCGACGGCGGACAGGACGAAGTGGTCCAGACGGAGTAGGTATTAAATTCAACGAGACTCACTGAAACCCTCACACAAAATTAAGGTATATAATTTTTATACTCAACTACGCACCCAATACCCGGAGGGCTCAAAGGGAACAGTAAACAACATTGATACTCAGCGTCAACAATTTCGTTGATATGCTGTCAAGGTTAACGTTGCTACCACGGTGCTCCAATGCGTCTCCTTAGCGCGAGAGTAAGTGCGAATGAGACGCTATACAACGCCCCGTGCTCTCGCAGCATTGTGGAGCTGCAGCGCTATGAAGCAGCGCCAGCCTTGACATCGTACTAAGTGAACTAGAAGTAGTGGAAAAAGCAGCGGTGGTGCCCGATTGGCCGTGTGAAGCCTACTGGTCCCTACTATAAACCCTCTTACTGTTTACAAACAGGAACCGCTGCTTGCGTCCCAAGTGACTTCCAGTCGCTCCGCCCTTGTAAGCCTGTCGAGTTTACTTATGTCACAAGTCCTAGAAAGAATTAATGCTACACGGACGACGAAGTTGAAGATTTAGGGAGGGCCTTCGGCTGTACAATCTGACGTCTTTGAGGAGACAAGGTAATTTACAAAAATATTCGAACATTTTGAACAGATCTCGCGCTTGTTGTTTCTTTTGGCGTGCACCTGGAGAACTGGTGGTAAAATGTTTTAGTGACGTTTCCAGCAGCGGTGGTAAGGTGGGCTTCGTTCATTCTTTTTATAAACCGGATGTTCCCTGGAATGGATGGATGAAGCTGAACCCTTTGAGTCGGGCTGCAGCTTGCGCCACCTAGCTAGTGTTGTTATTGTATTATTTTCTTGCATTTGTTTAACACAAAGTAATATATCTAGAGAATTATTCTTAAAAGCCACAATCCGTACGACGGAGGCGCCTCTATGCAACCGGGTGCACACACCATAGAGTTATTATAATGTACGCTAGAGGTTCAAGTGGCGCTATTGTTAATACACAGGGTCCACCTACACATTTTATTCTGTCCAACTTGCCTGTGCCTTTAAATTAATTACATCATAACCTTAAAAATGCAGGCCTTTCACCCTTGTTCGCGCTAGACTGGTGGCAGCTGATAAAATCAGTTTGCTCTACTGACGGCTAACTCCTGCTTAGCTAAGTCGGTAGAGCGCTCCATTGGAAATGGAGACGTCTCTGGTTGGATACCACGACCAGGCGGATTTTTTCAGCGCGCACCAGTTACCTAGCTGAGCTAGAGATTTGTGTTTGTCCTCTGCCCCCCTTGTTCCCCTTCTCTAGGGATTAATATAGTTTATTGTGTAAAGCTTTCCTGCACCCTTGCATTAATTACTTCTTATCAAACATTTCTCTTCTACAGCGTAGCGACTTGCGAATATCGGTGTTCTTGCTCAATTCGAAGAAATCATTTTGATAGATTCCAGCGTTTTTGAAAGGAAAATTCAATCGAGAGCGGCCGCCACGGCGGCGCCAAACTTCCTCGTGCAAATGAGAATGGCTTATCGCACACTCTTTTCTATATACATTTTTCAAAAGGGAATCTGCTTCGCGTGTCAGTCGTGTTCCGTCTGCCTCACACCTGCCTGCCAGACTACTTTCCGATCAACCTGGTACGAAAGCGATAAACGTATAGCGAGATGAATTGAAATGTTCGCTTTTTTTAGAACTAAATAAAAAAAATCTATCCGACGTCGCCGCCTTTAATGTGCAAATCCGAACCAACCGAGCCTAACTGCATGCAAATGAAAACGGATTATCACATACCTTGATGTGCAATTTTATAGGAAGGGGATCCGCTTTTCTTGAAAGAAAGGTTCCATTCCGCGCTTGCCGCCGCTCTTCTGCAAGTATGCAAATCCGAACCTAGCCAAAGCTTCTCTTACATGTTGCGCAAATCCGAACGCGTGTTGCATCCGTGTTGTAAAATCCTACACGTAAAGTCATTTTCGCTCTGTACAAAAAAAGGGTGAATCTAAGAAAATAACAAATCATTTTCAATTTCATTTTTGTCTATTTATTACAAAATAAATGTTACAAAGCACTGCAGCACATTTCTAACGCCTGAGGCAGGAAACTCTTTCCGCACTAGCACAGAAATGAGTTGATCGTTTCGTTCGTAATCGGTGGACGAAACCTTCTTGGTGCGTTCTCAGAGTGGTGTACGACAACAGAGGAGCGCACCGACATAGAAACAGTAGAGGTCGCAGGTCCGCGAAAAAGATCCTTGAATTCTTTTCGTGGTGTAGAAGTAGCTGGTAACGTTTCCTGTAAAGTCGTAGAATTCGCCCTGTGTCAGAATCATTCCGCAACTGTCAAAATAATTAATAGTGTCTTCCTTTGGGGACACAAAAAGAGAACCCAGTATTCGCCAGAAGAAGACCTTGGCGCAGTGTTAACTACGTAAGGCACGGCGTCGGCATCTCTCGATCATATCTCGTCGCAGGGTTGGGCAGTCTCGCGATACAAATGTATCGCGATAGTATTTTAGAAATACTGTTAGTAATTATATTTCTGTATCGCGATACAATTTTACAGCGGAGCTGTTAAGGGCTAGTTTCCCCAGTTTCGTGTCCGTGGACAAATAGATCTCGACACAACCGTCTGGACAGCTACCGCCATCTATAAGCGACGTCGGCAACCAGACAACCAGATTTGCGGTTGTCTGGTTGCCGCCGTCGCTCATAGTATGGCGGCACATAGTACCGCTCTGCTGCTCTTCCTTCTTCACCAGAGTGGAAAGGCTGAAACTTTTGTTTTTATTTTGTTTTTTCATTCAGTATCTTCATTTCAGTATCGGAATAAATGTTTGGTGTATTCCTTGTATCGCGATACAATCTCTGGCCAATTATCTCGTTGCAACGTTCGAGAGATCAGTGACTCCCAAGCGAAAGCTCAAGACCACGGTTTTATTTCTTCTTTCTTTCTTCAGAGGAGTAGAAGGTACAGTAAATGTCCCATTGAGGCCTTATTATCAAGCAGACCAAGGTTTGTTTTGAACATTGTGGCCCCGACATTAGTGGCTCCCTCATATGTCTTCCCGGATGCTTCAGTTGGGCAACTATTTTTGTAGAATCAAAACGTTGAAGGCAAAGTGGGTACGCGCTTTACAACTGTTCATTGCGCTCCCAGCACCATTAACAAGGACGGGCGTAAAATTTATTTCCTTATATAGTAAAAACAAAATCATTTCATTCCAAGGCGACGTTTCGAAGTGACTTTAGAAAAGATACCGACATGGGACTATGCTCCGTTCACTACTAAGCTGACAGAGCGGTGTAGGCTACGCGCTCATTAAACCAGTCATGCGTCTTCTTTTTTTTTTTCGTCACTTGATCCCGCTTTTGCCTATACCCACGCGCAGAGAGCGGGGTCAGCTGATAAAAAGGAGGCAGCCGATTGGTCCGGCAAGAGCGTAGCTCCCACCGCACTGTCAGCTTCGGGGCGAGCGGAGTACAGAGGATGCTGACCTTTCGGGAATATTTCGGTAGATATAAAACGAATTTAGAGATTCATACGATACTGTTTTGAAGGCGTGCACTTTATCTAAATGAGAACTGCACTGCATTCTGGATTGAAAGTATCTCCAACCTAGTGAAGACTCGCTTAGTTCCCAGAGCTTTATGTTACAAGAAAAATGGCAATTCTACGCGAAAATAATTTCGGGCTCGAGAACGTCCAAGTTCAACTTCAGTTTTACCTCACGGTTAGTATGAGTTTTTGTTTTCACTGGAGGACTAATTTTCCCCTTAGAAGTACAAACCTTGTCAACGTAGCCTACCTATTATCAACTCCAAGCGAATTGTTCATATACATTGAAAACCAAAAAAAAAAAATATCAATATTTGCATGGTTTAAAATTTTCCTATTGCAAACGCGGTCTTCGTTCGTTTTAATAAGAAACTATGTTCCTTGACACTTCTAGAACGCTTAATCTCGTTCGCTAACATCTTTGCCCAAAATCGGCAGCGGTTGACCGATGATCTTTTTAAAAGTTACTTCTCATCAAAAGTAGTCGAGTGTAGCAGAAAAGTCGTATGTTTACTTTTGTTTTGTATTGCTTCCATATATCAAACTATAAAATATGTAGCAAAAAGTTGTTTCGTTTCTGTTTTTAAAATAGTGTTGTTGTTTTTTCGGTAATACAAGTGTTCACATCACAAAAATATGTTTTTCATGTATATGAGTAATACTGCCCCGGCAAAATGGATTCCTATATTTGTATATCAAAATACCATTCTATTTTTCAAATTTATTTCTGGTATGTATCGGGATACTTTTGTACGAATGTATTTCAGTATCAGTATTTCAGCTTTTTTTTTGTCGTGCACCCAGTATTTGTATTTCCAAATACATTTTAGTGTATCTTTGCCCAACCCTGTCTCGTCGTAGGCAAATGTGCCGCGAAACCAGAAAGTATACACTGGTTCCCTGCAAACATTGGGCAGTATTCATATTCTTCCATCTTCTACTAATTGGTGAATTTGACTTTTCTATCCTTAGTATTCTCCAAAACGCGAGGTGTCTCGGGCATAAGGACAATCGTGACGGCTTTAGTTCATTCTTCCTTGAAAGTCAGGGTGAGTCTCACGTTTGCTGTAAGGATCGGGCATAAACTCTACTATTCTCTGTTGGGAGACAAAATGTTTTAAAGAAAATCGTATTTTGAAAAGGCACCCTTAGAAAACGGGAGGTCTCTTCGATTGAAAACGATGTTGGAAGCTCATATATGCCTTCATAGAAAGATCTTGACTCAAATCAAAATGTTCCTTCTGTAGTGAGCTGCCGACACCCTGAAAGGCAGTTTTAAAATTGAAGTGTTCGAATTTGAGGGGGTCGTGTTCGCGACTTTCATGAAACGCTTCGCTCTTGACGAAGGCGACTACGAGCTGGCAGCCGATTAGGACATAGATCGTCTAGAAGGATGTGCGACACGCCCTGAGAGACAGCCCATGGTCTTGATACCTAAGCCTCGGAGCAGGTAGGTTGCGGGAGAGGACTGGAGACGTCTCTCGATTCCCACAAGCACCGTTGGGGAAGCCTGCACACGTCGAACGTAAAGAACGAGGTGAGAGAGTCGCACAAACGTGCTTTGCCTCAACAGTCGAAGCTGCCAGAGTCGAAATCTTACGTATTTTGTTGCAATACTAGGCGACTGTCAACCCCGTTTATAAGAAGTCTGGTGTGTTGAAGAAAGTCCTTCAATTGAAACTGCAGCCGTTCTGTATCTGAGAAGAAAAAAAAAAAAGTTTAAATCGTCTTCATTTGGGCTCCACAATCACGAATATCGAGCTTTTTTTTTTTTTTTAATTTGGTACATGGAGGTTGCACGAAATACTTTTTTTTTTAAGTACCACGGAAGCCCCTCCTTCTTGTAGCGTGACGTCATATACAAAATTTTCGGAATCTCCGCTCTCGCGCATCTTCAGCGCCTTTCAAAGCTATGCACGCACACCCTTGCTATTTTCAAACAGGTCAGAAAGAGACGTCAGTGTCGAGGGAATATACCTGGCAAGTCTGCCATTGCACGCGCTGCCCACGCGAGCGGCACGCGCTTGGCGGCCCAAAGATCTAAGTATGACTTAACGACTGGTCGGAGGGTTTTCGTGATTTCTCGCGTTGAGTTACATCTTCGGGAAAAACGAATGTGATATTCAGATTCACGGGATAAAAACACACCAGAATTCACCTCGAACTCGTTTCTTTTTCCAGAACCTCTTTAGCTTCCCTTTAAAGAGTGGGGCGTACATATAACACATGGTTCAGCCCTCAGCACGCTTTAAACGAGCGGTGAGACCCTTGGTTTCTGCCAGGAATGTCCAACCTCTCCGACGTATTCACTGCGTCTTTTTCGTAGAGCGTCGCAGAAAACGCATGATCTCTGCTCCTTTGATTTGTGTTTATCAGAATATCGAGACAAGAGCGGTAAGCGTAGTTTTCGGTATTGGCTTACCAGCGTTCGGTTCAGATAAAGGTGTAGATATTGAAACAGCGAGCTCCCAAAGGCCTGAGTGGGTATGATTTCGTCGTGTGGGACCTTTCCGCTGCAGTTATGACGGTGCTTGCGGGGTTGCCATTCGCTCGCACGATTTTCGCTTGAATGTGCAGAAAGCTCCATTCCAGATCGTAAAAGTGAGGAGCCAAACAGAAGTCGTACTTTATGACCGTTTGTTTGTTTGCAATGTGCCTGTATATCTTTCATGTTTAGCAGCAGCGCCACGGGCAAAACAACTCAGGTATGACTAGGTCGTTCCAGGGTCCCGAATAATCGCGCTCGCGCCCTTTGCACCTGGATTCTGAACGGGCACAACATATTTGGCTCAACCACATTGGTACCTATGAATTGGTAGAGAGAAACACCAAAAGCGGTAGGTTCAAAGCATTCTTCGTGCCTCGGTAGGACCACGGCATCTAAACGCCATCTCATAAATGTCTACAGGGCCGACAAATGCACAACCCCGTGAGTCTAAATCACCAGAATGGTTAGCGTATACATGACCTCGTGCATAGGATGCGTTTTCGAAAGCCATGCACTCGCGCCCGAGGGCTCTTCAGCACCGCAGGTGTGTGTGAGATGGAGTATTTTAACCGTGACAGGGCGATGAACGGACGAGCTACATCTTTTAGAGCATGAAATTGTTTCATAACGGAAGCCCCGACTGCGAGAAATGCATCCGTCAGTGCGTCAGAGCAGGGCCTATCGCAGGGCACGTCAGCACAACCGGTCTGGCTACCATGGCAACATAAGCAAAACAATGTGCACATTAGCGGGCTAACGTTCCACTCAATCTCAGGAGCTAACATTCAGCAAATTTGAGCGAGATAAATATTAGTATTCTAATCTATAACAGTTTGTTTTCATCCCGGCTAAACTACTGTCACTTAGTTTGAGCACCTATAACACAAGAAAATCTACAGAGAATACGTTCTCTAAAACAAGGTTACGAGTTATAGAAAATGTACCATATTGCTTACACATGCTTTCATTATTCGTAAAATATACATATTACCAATTACAAAAATGCACGACTACTGGCTTTGTGAAAATTCAGACAAGAATAGAAAACTAACGCTTTTCTTTTATGAACTAGTCAACTTGCAAAGTAATAATACAGCCTATACATGTGAACTTTGGAATGTGAATACTCGTAGAAGAATATACGGGCAAGATATGCTACAAAACTAAACTGCCCAGGTTACTAAATAGATTAAATAGCGAGAATATTGAACTGCAAGATAAGGCATTCAAAGCAATAAGGAGATATTTCAGTACCAAAACACCTTTTAATTGCTCTATAAAAAAAGGATTATGTACGATTGAGGGCAAAGTAACCCGTGAACATCGCTATGTTTATCTAATCTACTTCAAGCTTTCTTGTACGTCCTTTGATTCGCGCGGTTGTAATGTCAATCTGTCTGTGTTTGTTTGTTCGTGTTTCTTTTTTTTTTTTTTGCTTTTTTATGCTGGAAATTAAACTTTCTGTCGTTGTTTTTGCTATTTTCTCGCTGATGGTATTTTCAAGCTTTGTCTTTAACGCTGAACATTAAACTGCTTGTAGATTGTTAGTTTGCTTGTGCTGAATAAGTGTCAATGCGGGGACCTGTGGCTTCGTCATGCGGTCCTTGTGACAGCTTTTTCCACACGCCCCCAGTATTATGGTCATGTACTTAGGACCTGATGGAAATCAAACAAATCAAATGAAATCAAACTTTCAGCTAAATAGACTATTCTAAATACATATGGCGCCCCCACCGTCTGGTTGGCGCATTATGACAATCCGATGTATACGACGCGTTAAAGATCACACAGGAATAAAACACAAAATTGATGTTGATTCGTCTTGGGATTTCAGAACACAAAGAAGGCAGAAGGAAAGCAAAACCGAGTGCAGCTTGTTTTGTCTTCGTTTTATAAGTTTCGCGTGGCTTGAACTCCCACCGATAAGAATCTTGCCCCTTCCATGAGATCCGAAGCGTCCGAGTCTTTCCAAGCGTACATCGAGATAGCGGCGCAAACCACCTGGCCGCGAGTTCTGGAGTTTCCCGGGAAGGACACGGTTGGTCACGGGGTCACGTGACTGATGCCAGTAGGTATCGCACGGCCACGTGACGCGTTTTAGGCCACGCCAGGTCATGGGTCGTCAAGCTGTCACGTACCTCAACACATTCCCCAGATTGTACGCCATTCAGCGCTATTACAATGCTTCCGTTTCTATGAATACACCCATCCCCTGTAATGACATTTCCGCTGCACAGTCTACATATCACTGGCACTTCCTAGACGGAAACCAGGCACTTAGTGCTACCCAGGGTAAAACAAAAAGTGATCTTTTTAATATATATACATCGAATAAATTATATGTATTTGACTTAAATAAAAAAATTCATTTAAATCACTATAGCTTGAAAAAAGTGTTTTTCTTTTATCAATACGTAATATACCGAGAGATGGCCCACCTAAAATCGAAAGAAAATTGGGAGAAAAGAAGGAGTGGGCTAACTTTCGGTGTGCAATCAAGAAAAGTAGAAAACAAAGTTATATTTTGTGATCACGTGTCCCTGCCAAACTTCTTATCGCGGTGAGGGGCAATGAAGCAAAGATGACTGTACTTCCCAGTCAGCACTGTCCGCTTGTAAAATGATGTCTCGTTAATATGAACACCACCGTTCCACCAAAAAATGGTCCATAATGTGAGTTCTCCATAATAGCTAGACAAAATGCATATACAGGGTGAAACAAGGAGACGCAGGCTAATCGACCGCGAAAATCCGGTCTCTTAACTTCCCGCGCTACGACTTGTGCAGCGTTGCCCACAGACGGTGCATTTTTTGTAAAATTTGCAAAGAACGAACTTACCTGAGAAAAAGTAAAGAAAGAAAAAGGCTTAGTTCCTATGGAAACGCAGTGACGCCACCGGTCTGCAAACAACACGGCGCCGTTTCGCACGGGAGACAAGAGATGGCGCAAGCGGTCGCGACGCCAACTGCCGCCAACGAACGAGCAGACGACGCCGAGAGCCATCGTAGTTTAGCAGACAAGGAACTGCAGTTCCTTGTTGTTACCGCGCCTGTTTTTGTTTCTGTGACTGTCGCCGCCTGCGGAACGCGAGCCGCTTTTGAGTCGAAAGGATTGTCTGCTAAAGTGCCGGCTCTCGGCGCCGTATGCTCGTTCGTTGGCGGCGTTCGTTGCGCCATCTCTTGTCTCCCGTGCGAAACGGCGCCGTGTTGTTTGAAGACCGGTGGCGTCGCTGCGTTTCCATAGGAGCTAAGCCTTTTTCTTTCTTTACTTTTTCCTCAGGTAAATTCGTTCTTTGCAAATTTTACGAAAAAAATGCACCATCTGTGGGCAACGCTGCACAAAATCGTAGCGCGATAGGTTAAGAAACCGAATTTTCCGGTCGATTTAAAGAGCCTGCCGTCTCCTTGTTTCACCCGGTATTTGGCAAGTTCGTCCTCAAAAATGCTGTCCGTATAGCGGGGAATTCATATTAACAGGGTACATATCAACGAGACATAGGTAACTAAGCACATTTACGCCAAGCTCATCATTGATCCGAACACTTCGATTACCAGGAGTGGGCTGTCTTTCGGTGTTTAAAGGAAAATAGCGAGTCGAGGCAAAAATAGGAGTGCTACCCTTCGATGGTGCGGAATCTCTCGGGATTTTACGATACGAGTATTTTTAAACATGACAGATTGAATGATTTATCCGTTCTATTACTGAAAACAATACTGAATATACAATTACCGTACCTTTAGACTATTTAACCCTAGTTTAATTATCAACCTTTTATTAGTGTAAACTCGCCAATCTAGCACAATAGCAGCTTTTTTCTTTTCTTTTTCTTTTTAGAGAAAAAGCTGTGTTTTTTTATCGTGTTCTGATTTGCAGAAGGGTTTGCAGAAGGGCTAGTTGGTTGAACATGTTTAGGGGTTAAAAGCGCTAAAAACGACGGACGAGTAGGAGAGACACACACCACAGAGCGCTTCTGATTTGATTGCAATAGGACATTACTTTCAATTTACACACGAAAGAACAAACAAAGAGGACGGCACACAGAACACATCTTTCAACCAGCAACGAACAAGAATAAAACAGAACCACTCCCCGAAAGGCGTCAACAAATCTTGGAAGACTAGACCACTCTCGAAATACTGCCGTCTGTTGGCAGCCGCATAATCCCTGCACAATGGCAGACTAAAACCGCAGCGTCACGTCACACTTTATGCGTTTGGTTCGAGTAGAAGATGAAACACACCCACAGAAAAAGGTGATGAGCCAATACCACCTATACTTTGTTTCAGCTTGGGTCCAGACGCAGCCGAGGCTACAAGCGCGAGCTCGGAGCTTTCAGAGTCCCTGCCAAGCACGCGCGCTCCGTGCAGTGCAAGCACTGTTCAGGGCCACAGGCTCGCGCTTGTAGCATCGGCTGCGTCTGGACCCAAGCTGAAACGAAGTATAGAGCACACAAGGCCTGCGCGCTTCCTCCTCTAAACGTCATCACTCCTCTAAACGTCATCACTTATAGTGGTACACCCCTTCATGTTTTCAAAGTAGCGCAAGGCCCGTCGATGCAAGAGGCACGTGCAACGTGCAGCCCTTGGGAAGATCATGGCGGCACAGCGCAGCACTGCTACAGTGTAGCACTGCGCTAGATTTCAGACGCCATGTTCTTCCCAGAAGTAGCGCGCGGCACGTGTCTCGAGCATTTCCACAACAATGAAGGGCGCCACTTTTCCCAGGATAGAGGGGCTTTAACTAGTAGATCCCCTCAGCGCCCCCTAGGTAGCCCGGATGAGCAACGTTGTCTGCTACGTCGTCTGCTCCATCGCCTGCTTCAGTGGTCATGCTCAGAACGAGCTCACAAACCGCTCGTCTATCAATGGGCAAATTTCGCTACACAAACCTGAGTTTCAGGAATGCACCAGAGTATTCATTCTTTTGGAGGTTAATTATGAAGACGTAATGAAGCTTGTACGACCCTTCGATTTTTCCTTGAGAGCGCTGGAGATTTTTAATAAAATCCAGAAGTATGGCCGTTTTGGTTGTTTTGAGCGCGTTTTAAGACATTTTCGAAAATAAAATTATTTAGAAGAAAAACATGACAAAACGCTTGGCCATACGTACTAGGGGTGCTTCTAATCCTAATTTTAAGACCATGACGATAAAACTTAATATTGTTGAATTTGCGTATTAGTGTAAATAAAATCACCCTCTTAATTTGATTTCCAACGTGTTAAACCAGATGGCGACACTAGTACTAAATGCCTCAAAACGGAGATTTTCTTGATATTTTTACTCGAGCACGAATTCGACCGCGATGGCTGGTGGCTCAGGGATAGGTAGCACGCGTAGCGAAAGCCTCGCGCTGCAAAGTCCACTTATCGTGGATTCAATCCACCGTCCCTGCCCGTTTCAATCTGGATGAGCATCGTACCCGCGTGCGGTCATGTATCACTGTCGCGGGATGCACGCAAAAGACGTAAGACTAGCAGCGGTATACTGCACTGGCTTTCATCTCCAACGAAGACACCAGACGACCTCGGCGATAACTAACTTCCCACTGTCTAAACATACACACAACAGAATTACAATTGATAGCCCCATTGGTAAGCACTTTTTGAACGTTGCGAGAAAAAAAAAACTAACGTGCCCATTAGTGACAGACCAGAGGTTCCGCAACTTTGTCGCGAAGCTGGCACATACCTGCGATCAACTTAGACCCATCCTTTGTGATGCCTCAGTGTACATTATCACTGCCGCACATTATATCGCACTGCATTATCATTATCACCCCCTAGACAAGCCTCTGCAGGCGACGGTCGCGTTTGACTGCCCTAGTTGTCGCAGTTCCTGTAACTGCTACATCACTGTCGCTGAATGGCGCGCCGTGGAGATGGCGGTTTCTAATGTCAGGTCTGCGTTGAGCTGGAGTTTTTCACTCAACATGACATTGTTCAGTCTCACAACGAGTTGATCTCTTATTAGCTGTTCTTTCAATTTCCTGTAGTCGCACGTTTCTACCATCTTGTTCAAGTCCTCGACAAATTCGTCGGCAGTTTCGTTTGCCTCTTGTTTACTGTTTTAACTTGGCCCGTTCGTAGATCACGTTCGTACGCAGCATGAAGGTTTTCGCGAACGCTCGCGTCACGGCACCGTAGTTCACTTTTCAACGTCCGTCAGTTTAAGCTAGGTCAGCGCGTCGTCCGCCTCAATGTAGAGTTTAAAAGATACAACTGCTGTAAAATAGTTATGCGGATTTATGTCACTTTGTTGATAACACAGATGTAGAACATATCCTGTCGCGTATTCAACTGTAGTGTGAAGTGCTTGTTTAGTATATTGGTCAATTAGAGTAATGTTCACACGCAAGAAGAAAAAAACATACGAGTGAACAAAAAGGGTATACGATCAACACGGTCTCTAGTTTGACCCTTTTTTCCGCGTTTCTCTGTGGTTTCAATGCAACTTAATGTATGTAATATTCATTGTATACATTATTCAAACTGCATTATTAGTTTGTCACGAGGGGTGTTTCATAATTATCTTGTTTTTTCGCTGCCGATACCGGCAACTTAGTGGTATAGATATGTCCACTTCTCGATATATTCCCCTGTAGCCGAATTCACTTAAACAAAAGGTGTAGCAGCTTTTTAGTGGCCTGCCTGTACGATCTGCTACAAAACGGCAGAAAAGCTCGAGATTGAGGCGCAGCGCGCATTAAAGTCATATGAAAATTCCGTTAGTAGGTCTACGGAGCGATTTTTTGTATCTTTAGGCACGTGCAAGCGCGAGCTAGCTTTCGCTGCTCTAAACGCGCGAGCATGTAGCGGTTTTGGATCGCTCCAAATCTATCAGCGCAATTTACCATTAGCCTGTCACAGACTATTAGCGCCGAGATATTTCGGTGGCGCCCTCTAATGGTTTCCATCCGTGACGTCACGACTGGGATTTGCCTCGCCGTGACGTCACCAGTTGTTACCCTGGCTACTTACCACCAGGTGCGACGACGAGTTCGATGGTGTGTTTAAAAAGCACAGTGGAAGCTAGGAACCATCGCAACCGGAACTAACACCGTCAAAGTTGACAATCTGACAACGCTCATATGCCCATGGTCTGGCCAATCGTGGAAAGCTGACCGCAGCGACGCTTTTGGTCGCGCACATCGCTAATAGATCAAATTCAGAGAACAAGCCTATACTACTAGAAATGCCTGGTACATTTTCGTGACGCGTGTGCTCGGTGGCGTTCGCTACGCCTCAAGCCCCTTGACAAACTTCACGCTTGGCGTTCCTTACAAGCACCGCAAATCAATGATGCTCAATCGTGCAAGACAGTTGCCGCGAGCGAGTGCTCCGCTCTCATTTACTTCCAAAAGCCGCTCATTTCAGTGCTGCCGAGATTTGCTTCCAATAGCTGCACGGAGCACGGGCCTCGTGCATTGGCGTATCAGAGGCACAAAACGAGCGTCGTTCAAGAACGATGCTTTTCCGTTTATCCGCTTGTACTTTCTCGTGTGCAGGCAACAGAAAAGAGCCGTTTTCGAACGAGGCTCTTCTGTGGAACTTTTCAACTGATGGATCTAAGAACGCTAGATAAAGTGGCATCACACTAAAAGAGAGGAAAACAAAAACATTAAGGAATCTTTACTCGAACAAAATATTGATGCTTTGCGGCGAGGTTTGCAAAAACCAAAACTGAAAAAGAGTAAAAACAAAACAAATATGTAGAGTTAGCTTGAGAATCAGTATGGGGGCGAGGCATAACTGCGAAGATCACTTCCATGGTTACCAATTGTGAACAGTGCGCCTCCACTCGTGTGAACTTGTCGGAGCCGCTGGTCTCCACCCCTCTCCCCGGTCGTCCGTGGGAAATGCTCGGCATGGACCTATTCCACCTCAACGAACAGACCTTCATCCTGGTGGTGGACTACTACTCCCGATTCCCAGAGGTTGTGACGCTGAGAAGCACGACAGCTCAGGTTGTCATAGACGTGATCAAGAGCATCTTCGCTCGCCATGGAATTCCTCAGCGCGAAAGGTTTGACAACGGTCCACCATTTTCTTCGAGAGAGTTCACGTCTTTCGCTAAATCTTACGGGTTTGGCCACGTGACCAGCAGCCCTCACTTCGCCCAGTCTAATGGAGAAGCTGAGAGGATCATCCGGACGGTAAAAGACCTCTTTCGGAAGGCAGACGACCCCCATCTGGCCCTCCTCAGCTACCGAAACACCCCGGGAGTGAACGGTTTCAGCCCAACCCAGCTCTTGATGGGGAGGCAGCTGAAGACACGAGTTCCTAAACGCGACGAGCACCTTCGTCCAAACTGGCCAGCGAAACACAAGGTCGCTAGCAATGGTTTAGTCTACAAAAGACAACAGGCTGGACTACAACCGGCGTCACGCGGCCAGGGACCTGCCGTCACTCCGCACAGGAGAGCAAGTCTGGGTGAGACCTGATCAAGTGCGCGCTACAGTGTTGAGTGCTGCTCAACGACCACGAAGTTATATTGTGGAAGCAGAACATGGTGGTGTTCTTCAACGAAATCGCCGCCATCTTGTGCCTTTCGGTGGAGAGGCACGGCCACAAGGTCAGACCGAGCCAGCGCAACACGTCTTGGCTCCTGAACGACGACCTGCAAGCCCGGCAGGGCCGCCCCCTGCACCTGAGCCGGTCCCGGTCCCTGCTGACAGCGACGGTGTAGTGAGAATTCGTAGTGGCCAACATGTTGTTCGGCCGACTCGTTTAAATTTGGGAAGTTTTATGTAGTGGGCTTCCTCCATCTTCCATCTTTCATAAAGGAGGAGATGTAGAGGTCGCCACCTATCGACTTTGTACATAATCTGCCGCATTCCTGTGGCGCCCCCTCTCGCTGTACATAGTTTATTGCGCTTGATTAAATTCATTCCTCTCTTGTGTTCTGGAACGTGTAGGTCGCTGCCTGGCTCGCTTCGCCCTGTCCTCAGGGTACAAAGCCTCAATCCATCCAACAAAAAAAAAAAACATGCTTTATAAAGAACAAGGATTCCACAAGACCTAAGAAATATCAAGATCGTAATGTTGTGACCGTAGCGCTGGCTGCAGCGCAGGAACGCAGGACAGTAACACGAGTGCTACGTCAGTGCTCGGATGTCTTCAGTTTGTGAGGAGTCCCAGCGGCACGCTGCTCTGGTCTCCAATCTGTGTCCAGCTCTGGCCTCCGGCCGGAAATGTAGAAACCCCAGCGGAAGCTTCTTGCGGTAGCTGATGTTGGTCTATGAGCCCTTCTCTCTCCCTGTGAGGAATGCTTGCAAGACAGCGTCCTTGTTATAGGAGCAGATCTTATATCTTCATGATTCTTTCAAATTCGGTAGCCAAAGTGGACGTTGGAAACAAGGTGACAATTTTAAGAAACAGTCTCTCTCTCTCTCTCTCTCTCTCTCTCTCTCTCTCTCTCTCTCTCTCTCTCTCTCTCTCTCTCTCTCTCTCTCTCTCTCTCTCTCTCTCTCTCTCTCTCTCTCTCTCTCTCTCTCTCTCTCTCTCTCTCTCTCTCTCTCTCTCTCTCTCTCTCTCTCTCTCTCTCTCTCTCTCTCTCTCTCTCTCTCTCTCTCTCTCTCTCTCTCTCTCTCTCTCTCTCTCTCTCTCTCTCTCTCTCTCTCTCTCTCTCTCTCTCTCTCTCTCTCTCTCTCTCTCTCTCTCTCTCTCTCTCTCTCTCTCTCTCTCTCTCTCTCTCTCTCTCTCTCTCTCTCTCTCTCTCTCTCTCTCTCTCTCTCTCTCTCTCTCTCTCTCTCTCTCTCTCTCTCTCTCTCTCTCTCTCTCTCTCTCTCTCTCTCTCTCTCTCTCTCTCTCTCTCTCTCTCTCTCTCTCTCTCTCTCTCTCTCTCTCTCTCTCTCTCTCTCTCTCTCTCTCTCTCTCTCTCTCTCTCTCTCTCTCTCTCTCTCTCTCTCTCTCTCTCTCTCTCTCTCTCTCTCTCTCTCTCTCTCTCTCTCTCTCTCTCTCTCTCTCTCTCTCTCTCTCTCTCTCTCTCTCTCTCTCTCTCTCTCTCTCTCTCTCTCTCTCTCTCTCTCTCTCTCTCTCTCTCTCTGTGGCCAATAAATAAAAATTGCAGTGGCTTAGCTCAGCTCTACTGAGATATGTAGCAATGACAGTCAGTACATCAACTCAGCCTCCTATGACACTTATTTTGCTAGACATTCTCCGCACCTTGAGTGTCTCCAAACTTTGTTCTTCCTTCTGTTCATTCTTCCACAACTCAACCGCCAATCATAAAGGCAACTACTTGGATCTGATGGTTAAACTATAGCTCTTCTACTCCATGAGCAACCTTTCCTCTCGTCTTTGGCATAAAATAATCTTACTGACCCAGAGACGTAGTTAACTCCTGAAGTCACTGATAGTAAAAATACTGCCTAGTCACTAACTTCCATTATCTATCGTCTCGATCTTGGCAACAACAGCACTTGGTGGTGTATTCTTATAGCCGTAGATAACCGAGATTAACACAGAAGTTATTCTGATATTCACGAAGCTTGAAATGGTTGGGTCTTACTTGCAGTAAGTTTCAGGTCTGTCTTGGTTTGGTGTTGTTACCGTCATCTAGACTCGTCACCTCGTTCTCAGCCTTCTTTGCGATGGTGCTCATTGCTTTCTTGAATATCCAACCTATCCCATACTTTTTTCTGTTTAGCGTTTAGCTTTCCGTGCATTAATTGGAACGACTTTAATATATACTCTAAAAGCTCAGTGTTTGTCAACAATTTATTGACGATAGTTTGATTTGATAACATCAAGATAGGTTACCCTTCCTACATGAGTCTCTCTTCCCATAATTTCAAACATTTTATAGATCTTGTTCTTCAACCTCTACTGAATTATTTCAACGCCTTTGGTATTCTTGGATGGCATCTTGGTGATCCTAGAATCAATTCATTCTTATAAAGTTGAAGCAAAGGTATTCATTCTGAAGAAAATATTCTTCTGACAAAGGCAGTTACGAAAATAAAACCGAGCGTTTGTGTGACTATTTCTCTTTTTCTTAGTCGTTTTAGTTAGAGGATGTGAAAATTCTTGAACTTATTTAAAACAGGATAGATGAACTGACCAATATTCACATCCCATTCAAATACCTCAGGCCTTCCTCGGCAAACCATGGATTGAATGTTGACTTAAGTCCCTCTGTAACAAAAGAAAAGACTTTCAGCCTTTATAAACAATGATAAAGGTGACACTCCTGAGTCATGGTACAAATATAAAAATAGTGAACATGCTACAAAATGAAACTGCAGGGAGTGCAAAACCGTGTACTCTAATGAACTCTACTATATTGCCAACAACCCTCGTCGTTTTACAGACCATTATTAACTCGAAGACCACGCTTTACCAAAGATTTTTAACGACTTGGGTGATGTTGTCGCAGATGATCAGTGTGCATCCTATGTTTAATGATGTTTTGCTGTGTGTTTACACCTGTTTCTACCAACTGTTTACCTGGTCGCGTTCCTGCGTTATTTTCAATGGACCCTGTTTTGTGAATTTAATGGTGTATCAATTATTAACTCATTAGTCGTCGTCCTCTAGCGTTGACAATATAAACTACTAAAATATTTTGTAACACCTAGCCTGTCTTGTAGTTTATTTCTGATAAATATTTCAGCAGTCTTTGGAGTCGGGGATGGTGCTAGGGACTGGAAAATCTCGGCAAGGTCATTCAGTCCACAAAAGCGGCAGTAAGTCTCTCTCTTCTAGACCTATATCTACTGCCACATCCATCTGAAGATCATGGAGCATGTCATTTCCGCATCTGTTTGGTTCCTAAGACAACTCCTTTTTTAGTAACGCCCAGCACGGTTTCCATACTGCTTCTCTTGTTGACACGCTCTGTTTTCTTACTAGCTGGCTTCCCTGGCCTTGACTCTGACTACCCACTAGTGCTGTATTTCTGGTTTTGACTTTTGTAAAAGTACACTAACCTCCTTCTGCTGGCTTTCTTTCTATGCTAAAGATTGACCCTAATATACTAAAATGGATCGAATCATTCCTTCTTCAACGTCGTCCGTTTCTTCTTAACCACACCAAATCACTGTCCCCTGTGCCCTGTTTCTTCTGGTGTCCCAGAGGACAGTGCTCAGCCCATTACTCTTCTAATATATATTAATGACCTTCTCTCAACATCTCTTCCACTGTGCGGCTTTTTGCCGATGACTGTGTAATCTACCGTAAGATAATCTCTCCTGATATTGTAACGCTAAGACGACATTTTTCTAAAATTTCTGAATGGTGTAACACATGGCGCATGTCCGTAAATCCTAGCAAATGTCAGTGCATGTTGCTTTTTCTCGTTCATTGTCAATTACCTATCCTGTACTCCTTTTTGAACTCTGTCCCCGTTGGTTATACTAATCAATACAAATGCTGAGGCTTGCATCTCACACCTAATCTATCATGGCATACTCATATTAAAAGCAAATTATATCCTCAGCAAACCGCTCTCACGGGCTACATTCGCCGAAACTTCAGATCCTCACCTGAAAACCTAAAACGTATTTTGTACACCACTCGTCGTTGGGCCTAGAGCCGAATATTGCGTCCTCCATCTGGCATCCGCATCAGAAAAATTTAACAGACTCCATTGAATCCGTCCAGAACCGTGCTGCTCGACTGGGTCACTTCCAATGACTATTCTCGTACCTCAAGTGTATCATCAATGAAGTCTCGTCTTAAACTTTCTTACTTTCCTCCCGCCGTCGAATTTCCCGTCTTTCTCTTCTTCACAAAGTCTTTTACACACCTTTCTTGAAAATGTCTCTTCTAAACCCGCCCACCTACATATCATCAAGACTGGACCATTCATGCAAGATCGCCCGTCCCAAATCATCAAGTCAAGCACACCAGCATTCCCTCATCCCTGAAGCAATTGTGGACTGGAATGACCTCCCAGGACGCCATAGTTACCATACCCGACTCCAAGCAATTCCGACTAGCCCATCAAAGCCACTTCTTGTATTGACCCACTCCGCCTCTATAACGCCCCCGAAGGGCGTTGAGGGGGTATGTACAGATAAATAAATAAATAAAAAATTTCGCTCTCGCTCACCATGGCTATACCACACTGGCAAACGCTCCGCTATCAAGCGGCTCCGGTGCAGCGTCAGACTTAGCTGCTGCGCAGCAGGCGCACAGCTGCGACGCGCCAGCGCCGGTGCGTCTGCCGCGGCTATGACGTCACTCCCCTGGAATGCGCAGACCGGCGAGAAGCGCGCTGCGGCAGCAGGAGCGCGCGGTGGCAGCAGCTCCGGCGCGCCAGCTGTGCGCCATGTGACGTCAGTGCTCCTCGCGCATGCGCAGCACGGCTCTCTAGGAGCCACGCAAAACTACTCAACCTCGACCAGTGCTAGCTCACGCTTACAAAAGGGCTTCTGACCACTGATACATTTGCGTGCTTATAGTTGTGGAGGTAACTTTTTGTAGTTAGGCAGACAAAGTTATGGGCGCGCGTGCGTTTGCGCACCTTGAGCGCCCATCAAAACTGTGCACGCGCACTCTTAACTCCTGAAATGCCACAGAAAGTTGTCGCGAGTATAGTGGGTGCGATTGCGCGCGCTATGTACGTTTTCTGAAGCTACAAACTTGCGCGTTCTGAGGTGTAGCCAGATGTTTTGCAGGCAAATTTATGATTTTGTAAATATTGGAATGGTGCATTAGCGACGTCCGTGCGTTGGCCACTTCCGGCAGCGGCGGACGCAGGGCGAAGATCTAGCTCGAGATCGGCGGCGAACATCCGTGGCCCGAGCCCACCTCGAGCACCCGACCTGCATCCGCAGCTGCGAGCATGCAACTCGTTTTGTTCCGGAAAAATTCTGCGCCATCTATGAGGAAAATGGTATAAATAAATAGCGGTTGAATCCCCCTTAGTAGACGTGCTCAGACCGGAAATCTCGATGGTGTCGCGTGCACGCCGCAAATGAGCTGTGGAAGCTCGCTATCAGCTCGCGTCAACGCTCGCGCTCAGCAGTGGCGGCCGCACGCGGCTCCTATATATATATATACTCTGTCAATTAGCCGCGAGATGTTTTGGTGGCGCCCTCCTATGGTTCCCCCTTGTGACGTCATTACCTTGCGAACAACAAGTTCGATGGTGTTTGTAAATAGCATGGCGGAAGCTTGAAAATCATTGCGCTCTCAAAGGAATACTGCCAACACGAGTTCTTTCATTCCTCTTATTTCCGTCGATGCTAAATCCCCTTTCCGACGTCATAGTCAGCGTTCGGCCAATCGTGGAGGCCGACCACAGCGACGTTTTCGGTCGCGCACGTCGCCAGTTGTCATGCTTCAGCCTGTTTGCCGCTTGAGTGAGTCCTGGATCTATTAACGAAACGTCATGCGCAGCCCTTGTCTTCTGACGTGGTATGGATGAGCGCGGTGACGTTGCACTTGCGACGCTGTTTGCTGGGGTCGTCGGCCCTAGCGTTGGCCACGCTCCGGCGTTCGCTATCTTACGGAATGACTTGCAGTTCCACAATGTCAGTCGTTCCGCCATTGGCAACGGTTCCGACCTTCTAAGAATCAGCACACGAATTTCGAAAGGGGTCTATAGACCTTTGCATCGTTTATCATCCGGGCGAAAAATGCTGAGTCGTTTGTTATGAATGCATGCGTAGCGTCCGATATAGCGCACAGCAGATCAACAGCGCATGCTCAAAAGGCGTTCGTTGCCAGCCCAGCAGACAAAGATGGCAGCGCCCAGAAGGCGCTTTGTGCAAGTTGACAAACGTAAAAATTGTTGAAGGGAAATGTCAGACGGGAAAATAGATGAAAATAAAATAAAATGCATGATTTCTTTTTTTTTGTTTATGGAAAAATAAAAGCTTAAAAACACAGTGTCACGTCGGTGTATGAAGCAGTCTGGAAAGTTCAGGAAATTCAGCGTGTGTTTTGGCCAGTGAGCGTGATGGACAGAAATAACCCGTTAACGATGACTCGATGATTTTCCTCCCAAATTTGCTATTTTTCCCCCGTAGAGTTCTGGGCCTCTAAACTCCTCAAACGCAAAGTTGGGACTGAGGTTGACGGAGCGCACCGATTCGCTTCGCGCTTTTTTCGCCGACCGCGAACTTTCGGCTCCAACTTTGTGTTTTACGAGTTTATGGCTCCTTTTATCGCGAAAGCAAGGCGAGAAGTCATCATACGGACAGTAATAAATTACTTTCCTTGATTTCTTTTTTCGTTTTTTTTCGCGTTTTGATTTGCTTGCAGTAGTGACATCACGTGACAATGACAAAGTTGAACGTAGCAAACAAGCTAAACGCTCTGATTTGCTCCAAAGAGTTCTTCGTACGTGTTCAACCTGCATGAAATATTTTAGGTTTTCTGTCTCAGTAAATATTTCATTCAATATTTCACCAGTGCACATAGAACGCATCAAGTACAGTAGATAACGTATGTTTGGGGTTATTCTTGCGGAAAAGGTGTCATTTTAATAATCATGGTGAAACTGGCCTGTGATTTCAGCCAGGACATAGATCGCTTAGATTTTTGTGCTACCCACTTCTGTTTCTACACACCGCATATGAAGCGGATCTTTTATCATGGATGGGATCAACTTGCTCCAGCACCCCCATGACTGTGTTCAGACTTTAACATCTATTTCAAAGGCGTCCACAGTAGGTGATTCCTCAACTTCCTAAAGACGACAGATTCAGCCCATACGCTCGTATCCGACAGTGGCACCGACGACGCGACACGGCGCGGCCAGCGACGGCGTCTTCGTCAGGGGTGTGCACCGCCAACGGTGTACGAACGTCTCCTATTACACTCATCACATGCCTCTACTCTCCGGTGACGTTGTTGAAGACACAAACAATAGGTTCCTTTTCACTCCCTGAGGTCACTATTTACTTCCAAACAAATTTGAACAACCGCTCCCTTAATGCGTCCTATGCATTATAGGACTTCGGAGATAAGCGTAACCGCATTTTTGAGAGCGCAGCTCTTGAGGCACCCGTTTTCGGCGAGTCGTCGTCGTCGTCGGCGTCGCCATCTAGGCGCCGCGTGACGTCACTCGTGACCCTCGTGACGGTTACACGTGAGCGTCACGTCTGACGTCAGTATGGAAACGTCCCAGAATGCCACGCGCGGTTACGCCGACGACGACGCCGACAAGGCCGTGCGTCTAAACAGGTACGCCACCAAAAATTGTAAAATTCCTTCTGCAAAGGACGCGCGTACAAACGGGTACGCCAACAAAAATTGCAAAGCGCCGTGTGCTAAAGTCCCGCGTCCGAAAAGAACACTACTAAATGTGGCAAATTGCCGTCTGTCAGCAAAAATATCAAACTTCAGTCTGCTAAAGCCGTGCGTCCGAACAAAGTACGCCACCAAAAATGACAAATTGTCGTTTGATAAGGCCGCGCGTCCGAAGAAGAACGCCACCTAGAGTGGCAAATGGCCTCTCTCTAAGGACGTGTGTCCGAGCAAGTACGCCACCAAAAATGGCAAACTGCAGTCTGCTAAACCTGTGCGCCCGAACAAGTACGCCACCAACAATGACAAATTGCCATTTGATAAGGCGCGCCGTGCGTCGAAGAACGCCACCAAGAGTGGCAAACGGCACTACCTCCTAAGGACGTGTGTCCAGAGGCAAGTACGCCACCAAAAATGGCAAACTGCAGTCTTCTAAATCTGTGCGCGCGAACAAGTACGCCACCAAAAATGTCAAATTGCCGTCTGGCTGCGCGTCCGAACAGGTGCGCCAACCAAATTTTTAAATTGTTTTCTGCTAAGGCCACGTGTCCGAACAAGGAACGCCAACGGAAATGACAGACAGCGTCTGCCAACTCCGTCCGTCCGTAAAAAAGAGCGCCACCAATATATTGCAAACTACTATCTCCTAAAGCCGTGCGTCCAAACAGGTACGCCACAAAAAATGACGAAATTTCGTCTGCTAAGGCCGCGCGTCAGCAGAAAGAACACCACCAGGAATGGCAAACTTCCATCTACTAAGGCCGCGCGTCCGAAAAAGACCACTACCAAAGATAGCAAGTCGACTTCAGCATACGTAAAATAATAATAATAATAATAATAATTAAAAAAAACGACAACAAAAATTTCATAGGGTCGTCTGCTCAAGACGTGCGTCCAAATAGGTACGCCACCAAAAACGGCTAAATTATGTCTGCTAAGGCCGTGCGTGCTAAAGAACGCCACCAGAAATGTTAAACTGCCATCTGGTAAGGCCACGCGTCCGAACATACACATAAAAATGGCGAATTGTCGTCTGCTAAGGTCTTGCGTCCGAACAAATACACCACCAAAACCGGCAAACCACCGTTTGACAAGGCCGCACGTCGGAAAAAATAACGCCACCAAAAATGCCATACTGCTGTCTGCTAAACCGCGTGTACAAGAAGAAAGCACAAAAGCGGCAGTTTGTTGCCTGCTAAGGCCGCGTGTCCGCAAAAGAACGCCAGCAAAAACAAGCTGTTAAAGGGACGGTGAACCGAAATTTGGATTTCAGAAAAACAATGCAGGAGATGTAGGGGGACGCTACAATCCCTACAACACTACTCGTAGGGCGATATCTAGAATGGACGGCCGTATTTTGAGAAAAGATGTCGAGATTGAACAAGGCCGACGAGGCGCGTGACGTCAGATCCTAGTTTCCTCCTCTTCGCTTCGCTCCCTCAAGGCGGCGAATTGGAGAAGACGCGAGGCCGTTCCTCTCCTTCTCGAAGAAACATGACGTCAACAAACCTGTCAAAGTGCGCCTCCTTTTCTTGAAAAATACGGCCATCCGTTTGAGATATCGCTGAAGGAGTGATGCTTTGGTGTTTGTAGCATCCCGTTGCACGCTGTTGCCGCGTTCTTTATCAAATCGAGATTTCAGTTTAAGCATCCTTTGGGCCCGCGCATCCAAACAAATGCGTCACAAAAAAAAAAGAACAGAAAATGCCAGGCAGCTATTTGCTAATGCCAGTCCGTCCCGAAAAATAACTCCACCTAAAATAGCAAATTGGCGTCTGCAAAGGCTATGCGTCCGAAAAGAACGGTAAAAAATTGCAAACTGCCGTCTGCTTAGGCCACGCGTCCAACCGGGTACGCCACCAAAAATGGCGAATTTCCGTCTGCTAAAGCCGTACGTTCGAAAAGAACGCCGCCAAAAATGGTGATCTTCCGTCTGCTAAGGACGTGCGTCTGAAAATGAACGCCAACAAGAATGGCAGATTACCGTCTGCTAAGGCCGGGCGTCCAAAAAAGAACGCCATTAAAAACGGCATACTGCGCGAGCACATGCTGCGTGTCCGAACAGGCACGCCACCAAAAATGGGCAAACTGCCGTCTACTAAAGCCGCGCCTCCTGAAAAGAACGTCATCAAAAAAGGCCAAAATGCCGTCTGCTAAGGGACGCGCATCCGAAAAAAGAACGCCACTAGAAATGGCAAACTTCAGTCTGCTAAAACAGCACCCGCGCGCGTCCGAACACTTACGCTACCAAAAGTGGCAAAATGCCATCTGCTAAGCTGGCGCGTCTGGAAAAAACACCACCAAAAATTGCAAATTACCGTTGGCTAAGGCTGCGCGTCCGAAAAAGAGCATCAAAGACGGCAAACTGCCGGTAAGGCCGCGTCAAGAACGCATCAAAGACGGCAAACTGCCGAAAAGGCCGCGCGTCCGATAGAAACGCCACCAAAAATGGCACATTACCGTCGGCTAAGGCCGCGCGTCCGAAAAACAACGCATCAAAGACGGCAAACTGCCGAGTAAAGGCCGCGCGTCCGATAGGAACGCCACCAAAAATGACACATTACCGTCGGCTAAGGCCGCGCGTCCGAAAAAGAACGCATCAAAGACGGCAAACTGCCGAGTAAAGAGCCACGCGTCCGATAGACATGCCTCGCACAAAATGGTCACATGATGACGTCGAACATCGGTATCTACCAGGCCGCGTGGTTCAATAAACGCAACGCATCAAAGACGGCAAACTGCAACGAGTAAAGGCCGCGCGTCCGATAGGAACGCCACCAAAAATCGGCCGATCATTATCGTCGGCATGCCGCGCGTCGAAAAAGAACGTCAAGTCAAAGACGGCAAAGCTGCCGGAAGTAAAGGCCGCGCGATCATCGATAGCGAGACGCCACCACAAGTGGCGACATTACCGTCAGCTAAGGCCAGCGCGTCCGTAAACGAACGCATCAAAGCATCGGCTAATACTCGTTCGTGGTGTATATGGCCGTCGCGTCCGCTGTATGAACGCCACCAAAAATGGCATTATCGTCGGCTAAGGTCCGCCGCAAGTCCGAAAAAGAACGCATCAAAGACGGCAAACTGCCGAGTGAAGGCCGCGCGTCCGATGGAACGCCACCAAGATGGCACATTGCCGTGTCAAGGCCGCGCGTCCGAAAAACGCATCAAAGAAGGCAAACTGCCGAGTAATGGCCGCGAGCCGGTAGAGCAAACATATCATTACCGTGACACCTGCGACGATCGAGATTGAACGCATCAAAGACGGCAAACTGCCGAGTAAATGGCCGCTGCGTACCAGTATAGCGCAACGCCACCAACAATGGCACATCTACCGTCGGCTCATAGAGCCGCGCGTCCGAAATAATGAAGCGCGACTCAAAGCTATTTCTTTTTGGCAACACTGGCATCCTCCGAGTCAAAGCTCGCCGGCGGCATCTCGATAGGAACGCTCACGCAAGCAATGGCACCATTACCGTCAGCTAAGGCCGCGCGTCCGAGAAAGAACGTCATCAAAGACGGTAAGCTGCCGCACGTAAAGGCCACGCGTACCGTTAGTGAACGCCACCAACAGTGGCACGTTACCGTCGGCTAAAGTCCGCGCGTCCGAAAAAGAACGCATCAAAGACGGCAAACTGCCGAGTAAAGCGCATCCGCGCGGCCGATAGTCAACCACCAGAATGGCGCATGCCCCGTCGGCTAAGCCCGCCCATCCGAGATGAATCGCATCAAAGACGTGCAACCTGCACTGGTAAAGGCCATGCGTCCGATAGGAACGCCACCAAAAATGGCACGATTACCGTTGGCTAAGGCCGCGCGTCCGAAAAGAACGCATCAAAGACGGCAAACTGCCGAGTAAAGGCCACGCGTCCGATAGGAACGCCACCAACAATGGCACATTACCGTCGGCTAAGGCCGCGCGTCCGAAAAAGAACGCATCAAAGACGGCAAACTGCCGAGTAAAGGCCGCGCGTCCGATAGGAACGCCACCAAAAATGGCACATTACCGTCGGCTAAGGCCGCGCGTCCGAAAAAGAACGCATCAAAGACGGCAAACTGCCGAGTAAAGGCCGCGCGTCCGATAGGAACGCCACCAAAAATGGCACATTACCGTCGGCTAAGGCCGCGCGTCCGAAAAAGAACGCATCAAAGACGGCAAACTGCCGAGTAAAGGCCGCGCGTCCGATAGGAACGCCACCAAAAATGGCACATTACCGTCGGCTAAGGCCGCGCGTCCGAAAAAGAACGCATCAAAGACGGCAAACTGCCGAGTAAAGGCCGCGCGTCCGATAGGAACGCCACCAAAAATGGCACATTACCGTCGGCTAAGGCCGCGCGTCCGAAAAAGAACGCATCAAAGACGGCAAACTGCCGGAGTAAAGGCCACGCGTCCGATAGGAACGCCACCAAAAATGGCACATTACCGTTGGCTAAGGCCGCGCGTCCGAAAAAGACGCATCAAAGACGGCAAACTGCCGAGTAAAGGCCGCGCGTCCGATAGGAACGCCACCAAAAATGGCACATTACCGTCGGCTAAGGCCGCGCGTCCGAAAAAGAACGCATCAAAGACGGCAAACTGCCGAGTAAAGGCCGCGCGTCCGATAGGAACGCCACCAAAAATGGCACATTACCGTCGGCTAAGGCCGCGCGTCCGAAAAAGAACGCATCAAAGACGGCAAACTGCCGAGTAAAGGCCGCGCGTCCGATAGGAACGCCACCAAAAATGGCACATTACCGTCGGCTAAGGCCGCGCGTCCGAAAAAGAACGCATCAAAGACGGCAAACTGCCGAGTAAAGGCCGCGCGTCCGATAGGAACGCCACCAAAAATGGCACATTACCGTCGGCTAAGGCCGCGCGTCCGAAAAAGAACGCATCAAAGACGGCAAACTGCCGAGTAAAGGCCGCGCGTCCGATAGGAACGCCACCAAAAATGGCACATTACCGTCGGCTAAGGCCGCGCGTCCGAAAAAGAACGCATCAAAGACGGCAAACTGCCGAGTAAAGGCCACGCGTCCGATAGGAACGCCACCAAAAATGGCACATTACCGTCGGCTAAGGCCGCGCGTCCGAAAAAGAACGCATCAAAGACGGCAAACTGCCGAGTAAAGGCCGCGCGTCCGATAGGAACGCCACCAAAAATGGCACATTACCGTCGGCTAAGGCCGCGCGTCCGAAAAAGAACGCATCAAAGACGGCAAACTGCCGAGTAAAGGCCGCGCGTCCGATAGGAACGCCACCAAAAATGGCACATTACCGTCGGCTAAGGCCGCGCGTCCGAAAAAGAACGCATCAAAGACGGCAAACTGCCGAGTAAAGGCCGCGCGTCCGATAGGAACGCCACCAAAAATGGCACATTACCGTCGGCTAAGGCCGCGCGTCCGAAAACGAACGCATCAAAGACGGCAAACTGCCGAGTAAAGGCCGCGCGTCCGATAGGAACGCCACCAAAAATGGCACATTACCGTCGGCTAAGGCCGCGCGTCCGAAAACGAACGCATCAAAGACGGCAAACTGCCGAGTAAAGGCCGCGCGTCCGATAGGAACGCCACCAAAAATGGCACATTACCGTCGGCTAAGGCCGCGCGTCCGAAAAAGAACGCATCAAAGACGGCAAACTGCTGAGTAAAGGCCGCGCGTCCGATAGGAACGCCACCAAAAATGGCACATTACCGTCGGCTAAGGCCGCGCGTCCGAAAAAGAACGCATCAAAGACGGCAAACTGCCGAGTAAAGGCCGCGCGTCCGATAGGAACGCCACCAAAAATGGCACATTACCGTCGGCTAAGGCCGCGCGTCCGAAAAAGAACGCATCAAAGACGGCAAACTGCCGAGTAAAGGCCGCGCGTCCGATAGGAACGCCACCAAAAATGGCACATTACCGTCGGCTAAGGCCGCGCGTCCGAAAAAGAACGCATCAAAGACGGCAAACTGCCGAGTAAAGACCGCGCGGTCCGATAGGAACGCCACCAAAAATGGCACATTACCGTCGGCTAAGGCCGCGCGTCCGAAAAAGAACGCATCAAAGACGGCAAACTGCCGAGTAAAGGCCGCGCGTCCGATAGGAACGCCACCAAAAATGGCACATTACCGTCGGCTAAGGCCGCGCGTCCGAAAAAGAACGCATCAAAGACGGCAAACTGCCGAGTAAAGGCCGCGCGTCCGATAGGAACGCCACCAAAAATGGCACATTATCGTCGGCTAAGGCCGCGCGTCCGAAAAAGAACGCATCAAAGTCGGCAAACTGCCGAGTAAAGGCCGTGCGTCCGATAGGAACGCCACCAAAAAATGGCACATTACCGTCGGCTAAGGCCGCGCGTCCGAAAACGAACGCATTTAAAAACGGCAAACTGCCGAGTAAAGGCCGCGCGTTCGATAGGAACGCCACCAAAAATGGCACATTACCGTCGGCTAAGGCCGCGCGTCCGAAAAAGACGCATCAAAGACGGCAAACTGCCGAGTAAAGGCCGCGCGTCCGATAGGAACGCCACCAAAAATGGCACATTACCGTCGGCTAAGGCCGCGCGTCCGAGAAAGAACGCATTAAAAACGGCAAACTACCGAGTAAATTCCGCGCGTCCGATAGGAACGCCACCAAAAATGGCACATTACCGTCGGCTAAGGCCGCGCGTCCGAGAAAGAACGCATTAAAAACGGCAAACTACCGAGTAAATTCCGCGCGTCCGATAGGAACGCCACCAAAAATGGCACATTACCGTCGGCTAAGGCCGCGCGTCCGAGAAGAACGCATTAAAAACGGCAAACTACCGAGTAAATTCCGCGCGTCCGATAGAACGCCACCAAAAATGGCACATTACCGTCGGCTAAGGCCGCGCGTCCGAGAAAGAACGCATTAAAAACGGTAAACTACCGAGTAAACTCCGCGCGTCCGATAGAGCGCCACCAAAAATGGCACATTACCGTCGGCTAAGGCCGCGCGTCCGAGAAAGAACGCATTAAAGACGGCAAACTGCCGAGTAAATTCCGCGCGTCCGATAGGAACGCCACCAAAAATGGCACATTACCGTCGGCTAAGGCCGCGCGTCCGAGAAAGAACGCATCAAAGACGGCAAACTGCCCGAGCAAAGTGCCGTGCGTCCGATAGGAACGCCACCAAAAATGGCACATTACCGTCGGCTAAGGCCGCGCGTCCGAGAAAGAACGCATTAAAAACGGCAAACTACCGAGTAAATTCCGCGTCCGATAGGAACGCCACCAAAAATGGCACATTACCGTCGGCTAAGGCCGCGCGTCCGAGAAAGAACGCATTAAAAACGGCAAACTACCGAGTAAATTCCGCGCGTCCGATAGGAACGCCACCAATGGCACATTACCGTCGGCTAAGGCCGCGCGTCCGAGAAAGAACGCATTAAAAACGGCAAACTACCGAGTAAATTCCGCGCGTCCGATAGGAACGCCACCAAAATGGCACTTACCGTCGGCTAACGCCGCGCGTCCGAGAAAAGAACGCATTAAAGACGGCAAACTACCGAGTAAAGGCCGCGCGTCCGATAGGAACGCCACCAAAAATGGCACATTACCGTCGGCTAAGGCCGCGCGTCCGAAAAAGAACGCATCAAAGACGGCAAACTGCCGAGTAAAGGCCACGCGTCCGATAGGAACGCCACCAAAAATGGCACATAACCGTCGGCTAAGGCCGCGCGTCCGAAGAACGCATCAAAGACGGCAAACTGCCGAGTAAAGGCCGCGCGTCCGATAGGAACGCCACCAAAAGTAGCACATTACCGTCGGCTAAGGCCGCGCGTCCGAGAAAGAACGCATTAAAAACGGCAAACTACCGAGTAAATTCCACGCGCCGATAGGAACGCCACCAAAAATGCGCATTACCGTCGAGCTAAGGCCGCGCGTCCGAGAAAGAACGCATTAAAAACGGCAAACTACTGAGTAAAGTCCGCGCGTCCGATAGAACGCCTCAAAATGGCACATTACCGTCGGCTAAGGCCGCGCGTCCGAGAAAAGAACGCATTAAAAACGGCAAACTACCGAGTAAATTCCGCGCGTCCGATAGGAACGCCACCAAAAATGGCACATTACCGTCGGCTAAGGCCGCGCGTCCGAAAAGAACGCATTAAAAACGGCAAACTACCGAGTAAATTCCGCGCGTCCGATAGGAACGCCACCAAAATGGCACATTACCGTCGGCTAAGGCCGCGCGTCCGAGAAAGAACGCATTAAAGACGGCAAACTACCGAGTAAATTCCACGCGTCCGATAGGAACGCCACCAAAAATGGCACATTACCGTCGGCTGAGCCGCGCGTCCGAAAAGAACGCATTAAAAACGGCAAACTACCGAGTAAGGCGCGCGTCCGATAGGAACGCCACCAAAAATGGCACATTACCGTCGGCTAAGGCCGCGCGTC
>JAZHYW010038584.1:0-27007 GCA_037355805.1 Ixodes ricinus | reverse complement strand
GCCACCTCAGGGTAAAATATGCGGCTGCTTACGCGTCAGAACTAGTGATGGGACAGATCTTTATCCGAACCGAGATTCGGAGCCGAATCTGGAGATTCGGAAAGATTCGGAAGAGTAGCCGCCGAATCTCAAGAGATTCGGAAAAGTTCGGAAGATTCGGAGCGTAGCCATGGTTGCCAGATCACGTTGATGAGTGTTTCAACTTTTCGTGACATTAAATTCACTAAATTCTACAAAGTGCACAAAATAGTGTTGTAATATAATATCATAGTAATAAATAAAATGTTCCGCTCTGTTTATAACATTTCGGATGTCTGCCGAGCACGGTAACCAGACATCGCGGAAAAATTGGTTTCGGTTCCGGATTACGACCAAAATAGGCATGCTTGGTTCACGTCAACGTTGGTCCACGTGGAAATACTAGCGCATGTTGCCAGCTACCTGTACTATGACTCTTTTTATGTTTTCATCGCCCGGGCGGTTCGGCGACAGTCGGTTGTGGGGCAGGCGGGTTGAAGAGACTTTCTTGGGCACCAGGGACCTCCGGCGTTGTCGGCGGGGTCATGGCAGTGACCACCGTGGACGCCTTTTTCAGAGGTCGATACGGGGCAGAGCGAAGTAGCAGAGTAGTAGTTTGACGTCTGTAACGTCATGTCCGGTTTTAGTCAAAATAGAGCTATTTGCAGATATTTTGTTACCCTGACATCTTCACCTCTTCACTTCAGCGTACACCTCCGGAAGTATGCTCCCAGCTCGTACCTCCGAAGTCAACACAACTGTCATAGTTGGTAAAAAGCCGGCCCGTGCCAGTCGTTTGCAAAGCGTGCATAGATGGAAACAAATCGCCGCGGCGTTTCGTGGCCTCGGAGATGCAGGAGCGAGCTGACGTTAAAAAAGATACGTATCAACTACGAGAGTGTCAGCAAGAGCCACGTAATTACCTGTGCACACTCGGAGCGGACGCGCGCGTTTGATCGAAGTGGCTTCGGGACCGATCTTTTACGAGTATCAGTCGATACTGACGTGACACTCGGCAAAGAAAGGTGGGACCGGCATTGCCCCAATAATAACAAAGTGTACATACCGTGTTGTGAAAGTAATCCATACGGCGTTTATTTGAGCTCCGATATTACACAAAACAAGGAGATAGAATCGACGACAGCGTTCGTCACCGCTGCCTTCGGAAAAGGAGATGACAAAGGGAAGAGAATGACCCCTTAATCTAAAATTGAGGTCAGCGATCAAACTATTATTACGGGAAGGGTCCACAAGGGTCGCGCGGGCGCGTATTCTATTCAGCAATCCAGCTGGTCGTGGGCAGACGCTCTTGGCCAAGGACCGTTGGAGCAATGCCGGCAACGCTGCGGCGAGTCGGAGTGCCTGCTAGGCCTCGAGCTCGCTCGGTCGGTGGCATCGTGGCCGTTGTACCTTTTCCCGGATGTTTGTGGATCCAGCGTTCATGTTCGTCGTGGCCGGTTTCAAGTACTTCCTTCTTTTTTCTTGCTGCTTGAAATCGAGACCCGCGAGAAGAGCACGTAGAAAAAAATAAATGTCCGGTGGTCGCGACCAAGTAACTGAGCGACGTTGTCGGTCATGTTGATTTGATCGTGGAAAGACGGCTGTTGTCGTACGTACATTCTGAGCTGAGCTGTAGTCGTACGTACATTCTTGGCGTAAGATCGTTTTCGTGTATCTGGCCTCTGTTCTTTAGCGTACGGCACTACGCCGCGGCCGCAGACACAACAACCTGCAACAAGCCCTCCGCAAAAACATTTTTTGCTTGTTTTTACGTTTCCGGCAGTGACGTCACGGACGTCACTGCCCCAGTATCGACCTCCCAAAAAGGCGTCCCTGACCACCGCGGCTGCCCTTGCAGTTCCTCGTGGATCTCGTCAGGCTCGGCGTGGCCGCCCCAGCCCGGCGGGATTCGGCGGACGCGCAGCCGGTGACAGCGGCGGGTCGACGGAGCGAGGTGGTGTTTACGGTCTTTACGCGAAGATCTCGTTCTCGTACTCCGGGGCTCCCGGAGACCGTAGACGTCGACCGTGCTCGTCCGAGGTTCGCAGCAGTCCCCCCGCAAGAGATCGATGCCGTACGCGCTGTTCGGCAGAAACACATTTACGGTCATAGTAGCACCAGTAGCACACCCCACTGAAGAGAGTATGTTCGATTCGATTATCTTCAACGTGTGTCCACTGCGGTATTGTTATCGGAACACGGGAAACAATCTAAAACTCCTTGCGCCGTACTATTAGTCTCCTGTACTGCATTTGTACCTTTCTAGTTAATGATATCTGAATTAGTTAGTGTTTGTTTCTGAACAATAAAGTTGCGTTGGACACCCCTGTGTTGTTTCTTTTTCATCAAATAAAGTTCACCTGTAAAAAAACTTGCTGCAGAGAACGGAGAAGCGACAGTGTGACGTTTTTCTTCGCCGGTGCCGGTACGCTGTCGAAGTTGGGACTAGCAACACTTTTCATCGCTCTCGCGTCCTACGCAGCTCTAGAGAAGGAGACGAATCATTTCCTTGCCTGAATATATTTATTGCGCGTTGCGACACATTATGTATAATACACAGCATTTCGCTACATTTTATTTTACCGATCACCGCGCAGAAACCGAGACCGTGCATTGGTTAGGCCTACGCCAACCACACCGACCAGCTCAACTGGACCTGGGCGCGTGCCAGGGTTTAGAATGACAGTACAGTACAGTACACACCTACGTTGAAGTAAACAAGGCGAAATCTGGTTATATGCAGTAACAGTACCTAGAAAAACACAACTGACCGCATTCGTGAGGTTTACGACAAGGTTCACGCTGCCGTCTGCAACCAGCGACGAACCTGACGAATCTCCGAATCTGCCGAATATTCGTCCCGGGAAGTTCGGAAATTTTCGAATCTGTCCGAATCCGAATCTCCGCTGATTCGTCCCATCACTAGTCAGAACACACTTTTTTGCAACTTCGGGGTTTTTTTTTACTGCGGAAATATTTAATTGAGCGGTTTAAACTTTCTTTTTATAGATTATATATAGGGCTCCGTGTTTTCAGAGTTTATTTTTCGTCGAATTCGGAGAGTGTTTTTCGGAGTTTATTTTTTGCCGAAGATTCGGAGTTTATCGAAGTTTATATCTGTTTGATTCCCAATTCTCCGAAATTCGGAGTTTAATTTCGCAGTGTTTCCTATTGAAAATAAATATGGAAATAATAACCGGATGTAAACGTATGCCAGATAAAAAATAAAACGCGCTTGTATCGATTAAAATTTTTTCAGTTGAATTTGACGTTCGTGCCATTGCAATATTTTGTCCCACGACAAAAAGTCGCACACAAGTGTTGCTTCGATAAACGTCGATACCTTAAAATCAATAAACTCCCGGGGGCAGTCGCTACGAAGCTCGTAGTCAACCGATCCTATTTCATCAATCTAGCCCGTGGCCGTGTGGGGTGGAGTGGTTAAGGATGTAATAGAAAGTTTCAACTGTCCCTTTTCTCTATTTAATACAATATCTATGGTCCACAGCTTTCACTGTTACAAAAACATACCGTCTCCTTTCTTTAAATCACAAATCGCATGGCTCAAACTGGAAACCAAGAGAGTGGCTTTTGTCGTGACCCGAATGTACAATGACCTGTTGCCCTGAATCAACCTCTACGAGACAAAGCGGCAAGACCCCTTATGACAATAACCTGAGATTTGAAAGATAATTATGGTGATGGTGCCTTTTTCCCAGGACCATTGACACCGTACTAATCAAATGGTTTTTTTTTTTTGGCGGGGGGGGGGGGGCATTGGCACATAAACATTCGGAGTTTATCGAATATATCCGAATTGACCAAAATTTTACCGGCGGGTGTTTTTCGTAGTTTTTCGGATTTATCCAAAAACACTGAGCCCTAATTATATACCTGCAGGGCAGCTGGTAAAAAATTATATTAAGTCCTGGAGCAATTAGATATTTTTCAATAAAATAAAAAGATGTTAATATTTTCAAGAAAATTCATTAAAAAAATTCACACAATCAAAAAAATTTTTTGTCAAATATATACATTTGGGGCAAAGCTACAGACATTGCGGCAAAAGGCCATGAATTTTTTTTTAGAAGTCGAAGGTGGTTGAGCGTGACGTCTGGGACATTTGACATGGAATGACCCAAGATGAAAAAAAGTTTGAAGATATTGTAGAGCATATACAAGTCACAAATTCTATGCAGTTCAGTATGAATTGAAGGCGCGATAGATGAAAAAATAATTCAGTATTTACGCGTTTTGGGGTTGGACTTGGCCCGGGTGTTTGGGTTCCTGCGGCCCCGTGCAAAGCTTTAGTCCCACCACCATGACGTTCCCTGATCCAGTCTTCAAGAATAATTTGTTCCTGTGTCGGAGACGCATACAGAGAGCTTTGCTTGATTCCGTGATCTTGTTTCTTCTACTTTGCCTGCTCCACTTCGGTGGCTAATTTTGGGAACCCAATGTGTTTTCTCTTTGGTGCACTGCTAACATGTTTCCCCTAGAACCTATTTACAAGTGTGGGTCTCTAAGTTCATAGTTTCATGAGCTTCTCCGACCAACCGTCTTTCTTAGAAAGCCTAAAAAGAAAAACAGAAACACCAGGCAACTGTCCACGCATCTTGCAATCCTACCATTTGCCATAAAAATGCTTTGCTTCTATGAGGAGTGCAAGTTTGTCTGCTTCTTGCAGGAGTTGTGGTGATGTCAGAATGCCAAGCTCTGATTGGCTCTGGTTAAAGGATAGTGGGTAGACCTCAAAGCAAGCTGCCTTGAGGTCTCCCCACTATCCTTCGTTCAGAATCAATCGGAGCTCAGCGTTCTGACGCACCACAACCTCTGCAAAAAGAAGCAAACGAACTTGCGCTCCACATTCAATTCTTAGCTTTGGATTAAGTTCTGCTTCAGCCCCACTTTGATTTTTCTTTGTCTTTCTTTGTGGTTTGCACAGAACTTGAGACGGCCAAGGCGACAAGAAAGGCACAAAAGCGGCGCAAGAAAGTGGCCACGAGCCTCAACATGGGTCTTCTGGCGGATGCACTGCCCACCCTGGATAGGATGTCTCTCAAGTCAAGGTAGGACATGTCGAGACCCCTTAAAACCTCGTTAGCTGGTCTTTCTTCTTGAGGAGAGAATTGCATAGAATTGCCTCACAAAATTGAGTGAACTGCATGCCGATGATGAATTGATTAATTGCATTGCAATACTAGTTGGATGAAGGCAGCATTTACTTTCATGTTATTGCAGGGAACTCAAGGAAAAGCCTAGGGCATCTCGCAGCTTCCGCGCAAACCAAAAGCTGATGTGAGTATATGCTACTCCTTTTCCGTTACATTGAATTTAAGGTCACTGGCTATTTGTATGGTGTTACTGTACCAGCAGTGACTTATTCTCATGTAGGGCTGCATGCAAAGTTTTCATCACATGGCACTCCATCGTTAACAGATCTGCCAATACTACAGGTGCGCAAATATTGGAATTTTGAATAATTTGCGTAATGTGTTTGCACTTCAATTCATGCGCTGTTTCTCATTATGTCGTTCAACCAACCAGCCCAGCAAGGTATCCTGTTACGCTTCAATTCAATTTGCATCCCACTTTTACTGTTCCAAGTATTTGGGATTTTGCAGTATTAAAAAATGATGAATACAATTTTGTAAAATTCTTCAATTTCTCATTTAAAGCTTCACGCCAGCACTCTGGCATCAAGTTTCCTTGCTTTGCACTGTTGTACTCGGAGAAACGGCTGATGCGTCGTGACTTCTCGATGGGTTCGGAAATTTTGCTCACTTTTTGTAATAATCATTCTTCAACACTTAATTTTAAAAGATAGTGCTGCAAAAGAAAAACACCAAACTATATTTATATAAATAAGGTACTCATTGTTTTGCCTGCCATGCCGCATTATGTGTTACCCAATTCATTTCATGAGGACCCATTGTTGCTACATCTAAGTACTGTGTATGAAATTTTGCTCACACAATAAAACTGTTTCTTCTTGAGGTATGTTTTCTAGGAAAAACATTTTCAGTTAGTAGGTTTAAAAAGTGTGAACAAAACGAGGACAAAGAAGACATGAAAACAACAGGACAGGCGCTTTTAAAAGCATTTTATTTAATATGGACCAACTAGCCCAAACAGAAGTTTTAATGCAACATTTTCAGCCTTGTCTTAAAGGACACATGCAAAGAAAAAAACATTTTTTTTAAGTAGCCTTGATGGAAAAAGTATGTTATAAAACGAATTTACAAAGAAGAAAGAAAATTTTTAGAGCAATATTTACGGCGCAAAACGAATTTGTAGTTGGCGCCCGCGGGAGCCGCCGCTGGTCACGTGGTAGACCTGTGCGTCGCCGTCGCCGCACGCCGAGCGTTTTGCGCCGCCGCTTCAACGCGTTTCTCCACGCCGCCGTCGCCGCCGCCGCACAAGTTCGTCTGCTTCGGGCGCCGCCGCTGTCATCTGACCGGCGCACAGGTCTATCATGTCTGCTTGCGCTTTTTCAAAAGCTTAATTTGGGCTTCTAAAAGTTACTTATTAATCTTTGTTTTTTTGTTGCACTTCAAACGAAGATGAATAAGTAAGTTTTCGAGACCATAGGAAGCTTCCGAAAGAGCTGCAAGTACCACGTGACAAATAGGGGCCAGTCACGTGATAAATATGGGCCACTTTTCCGCGGCGCCCGTGGCCGCCAACTATAAATTCGTATAGCGCCGTCAATATAGCTCTAAAAAAATATATTTTTCGTTGTAAATTCGTTTTATGACTTCCTTTTCCCAACCCGGCTGTTTTAAAAAAAAATCTTTTTTTCTTTGCATGTGTCTTTTAAGTATTCACACTCGATTCACATTAAATGGAAAATATATGTACAGCAGAACCTCGTTAATACGTTTTTCAGGGACCGCAGAAAAAAAATGCATCACTCGTGAAAACGTAACATCTGATAACGCTGTTGGTGGGGCTACAGATGTGACGGGAAGCAACCCTCACACTGGGATCTACTCCCGAATGACCTTTGGGGGTTCGGAGAACTGCCATGTTAATTACCATATAGCTGGGCATTCTTTTCTGCTCAGTTGTTTAGAACTAGCAGTCAACCTATACCTCATCTACCAGAATAATGCGCGACCACGATTGCTACCTTGACGGGCAACTTGTCGCATTGCTCAGTGGGGAAAATAGAACCCTGAATGTCGTGCGAGGCTAACAGAGAAATAAAACGCTACCATTTTGCTAGAAACCGTTTCCAGTACGATTTCTGACAACTACACTCATTCACGTCGAGCAGCGACCAAGTTTTTCTCAGCTCTTGCTCCACTCCCGAAGTTGAAACTGGCGTCGCACTGAGCCCGTTGCGTTGCTATCAGTTCCTTAAAACGTCCGACAGGAACGGAATCCGTCCAGATCCAAGAACTAAAAGACGCGCGGAGACTAGCACGTTAAATTTTTGAAATCTTTGAGCTGGTCCAGCTATCCTAAACGGACTCCGATCGTGCGATCGCTTGCTCGCTAGCCACTATGAATTCGAACGAATTTGGATTTGGATTCGACTACATAATTTGAAAAATCCAGCAGAGAGGCTGAGAGGCATACGTTGCCAACAAAAGACCGAAAATACGCCGCGCGCGGCCCGGGAGCGCGTTTTCGGGAGCACCGAGGGGCAGATTTGGGACGTAACAACCGGGAAATCAAACGTAACTGACGAGAAACTAGTACATGTATCTCTTATGGAGTTAAACGGGACCGGCGCTCGTGAACGTTACAGCCGAGAAAACGTATCAAGCGGGAATGTATCAATGAGGTTCTACTGTATTTGAGAATGCTATTTGAATTCGATTCACTGCCATATTTTAAAATTCATATTCGATTTGCAGTCAAAAAATTTTGATTTTTTCACACCTCTAGTTCATATGTTTCGATGCATTGTTGTTGCTACCATAATCTTTGAATGGTTTTAATGTTGTTGCTAGTGCTAATGTGGACCTGTGCAACTTGTGATGCAGGCTGCAGGATATGAAGCACATAGAGAGGGTTGTGAGGCACCCCCACTTCCAGGAGGACCCCATGGAAGCTATTTTGAACCACCTTCGGCATACAGTCCAGGCGGAAGCCGAGACCCCCAAGTGAAGCACCGCTGGGCTGTGCTCCTGAAATGCCTCTGAAGCTGTAAATTAATGTATTGGAGATATCTTCAGAACGGGGCAGTATTTTTGTTGTTTTGTAAGATGGCAAGAATAAAGGGGAACTCACCATTGTGCAAGCACGCATTTTAAAGAAAACTAATATGGATTATACATCTTGGAATGGATGCTTGGGTGAGTTGGGTATTCATAATGTAGGAAATAGCGCAAAAGTAAAGCAAAAGTGTTGGTGGTGTGCATGAGTTTACTCTTGTGCTATTTCCTACATTATGGAATATACATATTTCCCTTGGGTGCATTTTGAACAGTTCAGTTCACGAATGAAACATCTAAGTGCTGCCACTTATAATCTTTTTTCCAGATATTATCCAAGATTACAATTTTTTTTTGGCACATCGATTTTAGCTTTTCCAGCACAAGAAATTTTGTCAAAATTGGGACTTTTGTGTAAGGCTTACCAAAATATTAGCCACTGGAGAAAATCGGCCACCTGCATTAACTCCTTGTTTCAAACTCTTTTTGTTCCCATTCCGCCCATTGAAAAGCATGGCGAAAGAGCTCAAGTATGCATCTGATCTCGCCACGCTGCCATATCCTTCTGCACGATATAGTCCGTCTGCTATGGCCAGTGTCACTGTCACCATGGCAACGAAGCATCTCCTTTACATAGGAACGCGCAAATGCAGCATTTGACGCCAGCGACGGCCGATGCCTTTTGAATGACGTCTAACTTGAACGCGGCAATGATAGCCAAAGTCTGACGCGCTGTTGTGGAGGTCGACACTGAGAGTGAAAAGTGGTTGTTCTGACTAGGCTTGGTGCATGCCGGGACCTGAGATTATACGAAAGTGTTTCCAAGCAAAGGGAAACGAGCGAAAAGTGACTGCACGCGGCGCTGTCTTTTTGGCAGCTTAGCATGCAGAAGTGTTGCAGGACACCAGTATGGCATCAGGAAGTGATAGCATGTAAAGATGCACATGTCCTATTAAAGAAGTGCTATTGCAGCTCCATGTGCATGACATGCGTGACATGCCTTAGAATTTGGGTTACCGTAGTCGGAGTAGAAAACTGGACGTTAGGCGGGAAAGTGAGGCAATAAAAGAAAAGCTTTGCTACTATTCAGTTCGATGTAAAACCCCTACTATTTTTCCAGTTTTTTTGTTGACTGCACAAGTGCTTTCTTTCCCAGTTTTTAAACAGTGATGAAAAAATGTGGCCAACCACCAAAGTGTGCAAAATTGACTAACATAGAAAAAGTCTCCTATACAGACATCTATGCGAACTATATGTATTGGCAGATGTAAATGCAGAGAGAGTTCAAAATTCTTCTTGGGAGGTACCATTCTCATAGTGTTTTATAAAATTGCATTTGTAACAAGTAAACAGGTTTCTTGCACTCAGTACTGATTACACAACTATGCACGTTTGCATGAAAATGGGACATGAGGCTTCATGGGAACGGCCGTAAGGACCATCACATTTGGTATGCCTTGCAAAATTTGAATTCCAAATGTACATATACTACTGAAAATTAGGCACACAAACATTGTTTGGTCAAAAGTTAGTTAATTAACTTCTAGGTTGTGAAGTATTAAAAATAAAGCAAAAACCGGCCATGCATTTCCGATGTCTTATGCTAGCCTGTTTGTCGCCTGCACACTGGTTTTGCGAGCTCGCTCTTGGCTTGTTTGCTGAACACAAAAATGCTGAGAACACCATAGTAGAGACTACGAGCAGGACAATCACGAGAGGTGCAAAGCAAATTGTTGTATGTTTATACAGCCGATAGTTGGTTTGCCTCAGTGGACGTCTGGTGTCTCAGCTGTAGATGAGCAATTTAGCCAGTGCGGTACAACCGCTAACCTTGGGTCTTTAACGTACACCACGTTGTAGTGATACACGACCGCACACCGGTGCGATGCTCATCCAGATCGAAACGGGCAGGGGCGGGGATTGAACCCAGGATCCTGGGTTCTGCAGCGCGAGCTTTAGCTCCACGTGCTCCGAGCTGGTGTGCGCTAGACCACTTGGCCACCGATCCCCCTCACGAGAAGTGATCATTTTAACAAAATATATGAATGTGACCACATAGAAACAGCTTGCAAACCAGTGTGCAAATGACGGACATCTGGAATAGGACATAGAACATGCACAACCGCCGTTTTCGTTTCATTTTCCCTCATTTCACCACACAGTTGAGCTCCAAAAAAAATGGAATAAAACTAAGTGAAAATCGACAATTGCCAGCCCAATTTTAGGTATGTACATTTGGAATTTGAACTTTGCAAGGCGTGCCAATTGTGCTAATCCTTGTGGCTGCCCCCTGTATGTCACAAAACAAACTTCCTGAAAGAAGAAAAAAGTTTTTGTGCAACATTTAGGTTTTCAGGCTCATTTGGAGTATTTCGACGGATTTCTATTCCAGGACGATACTCCGAAGTATAGAAGCACGCTTAGGAACTGCCCCTTACTCGAAATGAGTCTCCTGATGCGAGCTCAGTGCTACTAGAATTTCCTTGCAAAGGTTATTGCAGCAACAATGCCTTTCCTGCAAGAGGGAAGGGCTGTAAACTTTCTGGAGTTTTCACGGAAGTGGGAAGTCTCCCTGAAATTCACAATGAAAACTTTACCACTATTGAGCATTTTAGGCCTTTTTATGAAGAGTACTACCCTTCATGGCAAAGGCATCTGTTTGATCATAGTACTTGCAAGTGCTTTTCCCTTTATCCAGGTGTAATCCATCTGATTCTACTGCGAACTATTTAAGTGAAACTTCTAGCCTAAAATAAAATAGCAGTAATGTATAGCATGGATTACTTGCATGACCCACATTCTGCGAGTTGAAGCGTCAAAAAGAAAAAGTAACGAGATATGAAGTTGAAGGAGTTTGATTCTGGCAGTCTGGTGCTTCTGCTATCCCTATTAAGAAGGCATTTTATTCAAATACCTACCGCACCTTGGGGCACTGTACGTATTTCGGTTCTCAAACTTCCAGGACTGCTGCCGAGCAATTTAAAAAGAAAGAAGTTTGATTGGTACCTCTCACTGGAGCCGACTGCTCGATTTATACTTGCTTCCTGTTCTTTTCCACACTTATGTGTCACTTCTGGGAAGGCTCCCATGAGGCGTGAAATGGGAATGTTTTATAAGGGCTACTCCCTTAACCCGAACATTGATAGAATTGTAGTAAGTATGAAGAATGTGCTTCCTGTGCAGGAGAAGTGGTGTTAAAGCTAGAAGCCTACATTTTGTAGCTCTGGATTCTGTCAAAACAACATGGAAGGTTGCTAGTATGGTGGACCAAGCTTATACCTCGGTTGCATGTGAGGCCACCTAACCACGCTGGTGGTCCTTCCTACTTGTTCCTGTTGGGAAAGAAATTCAGTGGCACGAAAGATATGCTGCAAGACATATGCACTCAGCAGCAAGGTCCCTACAATAGCACCTGGTGTGACGTTTGTATGAGCAATGTAGGTCAGCAAAACGCTGCTGAACTTTGTGTGCCAGACATACTCTGTATAACACTTATGCAGGTGGTTTTGGAAAGCACTTTAGTACTTGGCGGCTATGGAGTCTTGCAGACTGAGCTGTGCACGAAATTGCGAAATGAGAGCTAACCGAGAGGAATGTTCGCAAGACAATTCTGCCGCTCGGTTCTATTCTGAAAACATACAGGCTCGAACAGGTGGTATGAAAGCGAATTTAATAGAAGCTGTCAGTCGGCAGGTGCTGTGGGGAACACCTCATAACGACGTGGCCCAAAACTTAACCCCAGCGCTGGTCGTAAACGACAGCCATGTCCCGAGTTGGGGGACCACCACAAACGTTACTCGAACAGAGTACTTCCTTTTAAACATGCGTGAAAGGTGCCTGGTACTAGCAGTCCAGAACATGTGTGAAAGGCGGATGGGACTAGTAACCCAGAATGTGAGTGAAAGGCGGTTGGGACTAGTAATCCAGAACATGCGTGAAAGGTCCGTTCGTTTCCATCGACAGAACTTGTCGGTCACCGTACGTGCCGCTGCGGACGGCGGTTATTGTCTTTCCCCCGCACCACTGGCGCTCGGACATCAGAATTTGACACTGCTCGACGAAAATCCTGTAAAACTCTTTTCCCGTGTCCTTGGACACCAGACCGTGGTACTGCACTCGGTTTCCCTTGCGCTTCCCGGCGAGGCAGGCCTGCGGCACGACGAGGACATCGCCGGGCAGTTCGAGCACGGACACCAAGGCGCCCTCACCGGAGTCGCAGAGTTTCACGTTCAGGACCGACTTGGCGGTCCTCAGGACGTCATCCCTGGTGGCGTTCTCGAGAAAGGACACAAACAGCACGATGCCGCGGCCGATTTCCACGCAGTCGTCCTCGGCCACCGCGAGCCTCGCCTTGAGACATTGCTGAACGACGACCCGGCAGCACATTCGGGAGGGTGCAGCGCCGCAGTCGCTCGGGGTGAACTCTCCACTAGTCTGGTACAGGCTCGGATACTCGTATCACGAGACTCGAAACATACTGAACAACGCAGCTGAGAGGCAAAACTGGGCCACTGCCCAAGGTCGCAAGCCGAAACAAACCGCAAGGCAAAAGTGAATTGGATTGTCTTGGCTTGTATTGTTTCGTTATAAATATAAAACCATAAAACCCCAAATCAATCGGTCGACCTAAAAAAAAAAATAGGAAAGAAGAGAAACGGATCAAATGAAAGCTTTTTTTTTTTTCATTAAATGCACGTGAATTTAGTTTTAATAGCGGAGACGTTTATCTTCGAACCTTAAAAATTTATATTTTGAACCGCTGTTAGCAGAGCATAGCAGACGACGGAAAAGGACGCGTTCTGCCTTTCAAGTTGTTTCACGTCGTTACCTAATCTGCATGCTAATCTGTGGCCGAAATTGACGTTCTTTCTGATGCTTTGCTCCTAAAATCTTCAAATGAAGTTGCGTGTCCCAAATGAAACACCAAGGGAAAGTAAGTCCCCTTTATTCTGTACATTTCTCCAACCATTGAGCAGACTGCAATGGTAGTAATGCAAGGGCTTTCGCTTTATGTTTGTTTCCTCCGGGGGGGGGGGAATTCGAGTCAATATTTAACTTTTCTTCAAAATTTAATTTAGTTCTACTTCACACGAAGAAAAGAAAAAAAATTTCATAGGCTAATTGCACAAATCTCCTACCACCAATATACTAACACTCCGTTAGAATGCCCACGCAAAATTCGGGAGTGTGTCCACGAACAAAGTTGGCCGAAACGAAGGAATATCTCAGCTTTCCAGCTCCGAGTTCAGCACATCGCCGTACTCGCAGACTCCAAAAAGGGAAGAATGGAAAAAGCACACACCAGCAGGCAAACAGCCGAAAAGCAGGTACAACACCACCCAGAATTTCTCACATAACGTACACAAACTCCGGAGTCCGTATGATAAATTTCTCCGTAAACATTCTTCGTAAAAGACCCCAGGCTAGCGGTTGTACTGCACTGGTTAAATTGCTCATTTACAGCGAGTGACTCGTCGCAACTTTGCAATGGCTGACCAACTACACGCTGCATAAATATCCTCACAACCCCAATTATTATTAAGCATGGAGTAGCGATCCTTCAGGGCCACGAGCGCGGCAATATCTTGCATCAATAGAGACCTTGTGTGCGCGTATTTTGGATGTCTCCAACCAATCGAACTGCTTCTTTGCGGGGTGAATAACTTATTTCGATTAGTTCGTGTAGTACTTCCCCATACCATTGTACAATACTGAATAGGAGAATAAACAACTGAATAGTATAGTGGTAACTTTAACCACTTAGGCACCAATTTCCTGGGATTGCTAATGTATCGGAGGACACCAAATTTAATAACCACTTGCGTTAGTGTCCAAAATTAGCACTTTACAATAGTGATTTTGTGATTTTGATTCTAAAAGAAAACAACAAGAACAACAAAGAAGTAGGCGATTGGTTGATTGCGCAAGCAGCGTCGAGCAGTGTACGGCGTCGATACTCGACTGCATTGACCCCCTGTGCTGAAGCAGCTCTGAACAAACTGGGGCTACCTCTCATTGGACGTAGTACACTGGGGTACACTGCTCACCTGATTTTTTCCTTCTTTGTACTGCTGAAGCACGAAAAAAGTACGTCCAAAATCGGCCAGATCCGACGCAGTAAAATAATCGAAAGTACGGGCACCACCGCTAAGGACCACGTCTCCCATCTCTGGGTGGTAACGTTAAAATCAGAGTGTCGAACCGAAATTTTTATCGGTTCGGTTCCGGTTCGGGTTCACGGCTTTCGGTTCGGTTCCGGTTCAGTTCCGGGAGCAAAAAATAACGGTTCAAACCGGTTCGAACCGGTTCGAACCGGTTTGAACCGCTAAATTGAGAATACATTTTCCGCGTTGTTCTGGCAATATACGCTATTTACGCCGTGAAACGATCTACTATACAGTTTCTTCGATCGTCCGTGCAATTTACTTTTGTTTTTTAGGTAGCAGAATTATGAAATTCAGTTATTTAATTTCGACGCAAGAGTAGAAGAAAATCTACATTAACGTTTGTTACGTCGTGTTCATACGACTCAACATCCCTTTGTTTACCAGTAACATATATTTTACCTGAATCAAAATGTTTAAGTACAAGAGTAAAGAGTTGAGCTTGTTGGTACATACATGTAAATAAGTCAGCTTGAAATTTAGAACTATACTGTATTTTCTTGTCCTTTCTTCGTGTTTAAGTAAAATTCTAAAATTCAAGCTGATCTATTTACACGGTATAAAATGTTGTCGCGAAGTGTGGCAGGTCGCCTAAAATACCCGTGATTAGTACAGCTTTGTGTCGCAGTATTAAAAGTGAAATCGTGATTTTGTCCTTGAATTAAGGAATTAATTATATCACATAAAATTATGAAATGAGCACCTCGTGGCCATATATATCATGAAATATGGTTTACGAAATACGCTTCACAATATATATGTATTGGATGAAGACACAACTGAGCTAAAAGCAATGAAACTTTCAAAATGTCACAAAAGTTTTAGGATAATTACTTTCAGTCTATTTTTTATAGAAACACCGAGCGGAAATCAAAATGCTTGTTGTTCTAACCAAACATTGTTTGCACTCAGCACCGCATGCATGCGACTAATCATGCATCAAGGAGTAATCGCAATTGTTCACTCTAATCTATACGCACCTTCGCACTCAGATCGAATCTGGCCCAAAATAGCGCTTGCCCAAGTGAACATTTTCTTACACAGGATAAGCTGGCATAGCCTGTCTGTTGAGGTTTGTTCTTGACAAGATGCCGGTCAATTTAATTTGCAAATGAGCATCACCCTTGCTAATTGATGATTTTAACGCCATAGCATTAAGGAGCTCATGTCGCAGAAAAGCCGATGTCGGTAGCGTGACTGGAAAATCCTGATTGGTCGATAGGGTCATGACGTCAGAGCTACATGTCCTTGCGCAAGAATTTCAAACAACCCACAATGCTCACGTGAAACGTGACATCACGCGTGGAATGAGAGTGATTAAAACATGACATGTAATGCGAATTAAAGGTCGCCGTACGTCTCAAATGATTTCACTTTTTAAAGTAATTCCTTTGCCTTAAGAAAAAAAAATAAAGAATTTTAGGCGGGATTCGAACCCGAGACCCTTCGGTTGCGAGTCAGGCACTTTTGATTAGGCCACGCGAGGCACGCTTACGCGGCAAAAGCGAATGCGATGCAAACGAGGCCCGTTAACGCTATCGCGTTCCACTTTTAAAGGCGAAGCTTAAGCGTCCTCCAAGATTCTTTTTTGTTAAGTAAAACGAAGTAGTATTTCACGTTCTACTCGACATGGCAGCTACTTAATTGGACACTTTCTGACGGTTTGCGTGCGTAATCGTCATAGTTCCGCCGCGCGCCCCTGTTTACTTTGTTTTTGTCCAGCCCACAGACACATAAAAGTAATGTTCACCACGTAAAACAGGCAATAACAGACTTCTATATGTTTGAGAAGTTGTATGTGTGAGGAACACATAGTTATTTAAATTAGCTTCAAAATCTAGAAATGTGCGTAAGGCGCCGTCCCGTATCACTTACAACGTGCCTGTCGAGGATAAAAACGCCGGAAAAGATTTGCAGAGAACCTTTCAGATAATTTGGGGGGCATTGCTTTAGGGTGGTCGGCCCTTTATTTATGTTGTCAAATATTCAGTTAGTAATCAAATATATTTTTATAATGATCAATAAATTTTACTTTATAAAGTTCACATAACCGCTTGAGACCGACGCGGAAGGACGATACTCAAAACTACGCTAGCTGTGTAGTCTGGGTAAAAGTGTTTTTCTGTTTGCTGATTGGCAGTGTGAAACATCGGCTTGCAGGGTACACGCAAAATGGACTCTGTGCTCACATGATAGATTGGAAGTCAAATGCACGAAATGTTCAAAAAGAGAGAGATAATTAATGATATGTTTCTAAATAATCCCTTACAGAACGCCTTACTGCAAAAAGAGATGCGTAAAGATGCCCGCAGTGAAATTCATAATTTTAGATAAATAGCGCAAAGGACAGACGAATATTCCTAAAATCTTAGTACAAATCACATTTCATCAGCTTGCATAAGCTCGAAACTTCGCTAAATACTGCCTCGGGAGGCTAATGTTATACTCGGTTTTACCTGCACTTGTTTTTGGGCCCTCACCTTACAACACTATGCTTGAATAGTCATGCGCTTTAACATTTCTCTATGCTGCCATATATCATCGCGAGACTGCTATAAATACTGCACAACTTTACAATTAGGACATCTATTGCTAGTGTTGCGAACATCACATTTCACCAGAAAGCTTAACTGTTTACCATGGTATGCACGTGACGTCATCACACTATAGGCTGGTAGTCATTGTGATTTCTTCTTGCTGCGAAAATCGAATTTGATGGTGCAAATTGCCCGCTGCAGGAGGTTCAAGCTCAGTGAAAGCCAAGTATTTGAAAGGCACGTATTATTATTCTTAGTGCATCGTCGTGAGGAACTGCGCGAACGTCTGGCACGACAAAAACGTGTTTTTTTTTTGGCAAGAGCGTTTTTGCAAACAAAAAAGTAGTTTCCGGGGTAACGCTTTTTGGTCTGCGCCAAAGATGTGGGGAAGAGGAGCCTTTACAACACAGTATGTTTTTAAAACTAACCCCCCTCCCTCCTCCCCCTTCACAAGCACACACACAAACACACACACACTTCTTTTTACAGCGGAGCTGCTAAGGGCTAGTTTCCCCAGTATCGTGTCCGTCAGCAAACATATGATGACACTACACTTTGGACAGCTACCGCCATCTCTAAGTGACGACGGCAACCAGACAAACGGCTGGTTGGTTGTCTGGTTGCCGCCGTCGCGCATAGATGGCGGCGACCTTTCCAACCTTTCCACTCTGGCTTGCCGACTTGTGGCCGGCCTTAACTTCCTCCTTCTTCACCAGAGTGGAAAGGCTGAAAGTATTTTCCTGAGGAATTGCCTCCACCGTTTGTGTGTGCTAATTCGACAATTTTATTTGTCACTTTTTAACAGCAACCCTTCATTGCTTTTATTTTGCACCCCGTGAAGTTTAAAAGGGGTCCTAAAACGATATCGGGTTGGAATGTTCATGACTTTTCCGAGGCGTACTGGTCCTGGTCTGGCCCAAGTATACTCGCACAGGCCGCCACTGATTCAGAAGCTTTTTTGTCGCGGTGAAGTTGCGAGGATAAAATGAGACTATTTCTTTTAGTCTTGCCTTCGCAAATATTGATGTCGTAATTGTGGGATCCAAACCACCCGCCTGACGACAGTCGAGCGCGGCTCATGGATTGGACACGAGAACTGCGGTGAGCTAGCACTCGACTTCGGCTCGTAACAATCAATGCCTCGGCGGACACTCGGGTAGTGGCTCGTGTCCAACTACTGCTGTGATGAGATTAGCCGAATTCTTTTAACGTTAATTGGCGGCATAAGATAGGCACCAGGCCACGTGGCCGCTTCTGGCTCCGAGTTGAGGGGATGAACGATGCTCATATTTTTCTAATTTTTGGGCGACTGCCATTGCCTAGAAAAAAAAAAAGCAAAGGCAAGTTCAATCAGTTATTAACGTTAGAGAGTGATCCTCAGTAGTATTTAGTGGTGTATGACAATCTTTTTATAGCTCCTTTAAGCAAAGTACAGAAGGGGTCGAAACGTGGGCAATAACTTGAGAACGACGCTCGTGTGAGACTTAGAGCGACTGCCAACGTCCGGCTGTCCCTCTGAGGTCACTAAAATCTTTTGTTTTTTAGGTATTCCTTCCGTACACACATGTAGCTTTGCGTAACGTCATATTAATAAGTCGCATTTAGTCATTTCAATATTTCTATTGTCGGGAACATCTTTCGGATGCAGTTCAGCAACGAAAAATGTTTTGGGTGCCTCAATGATGTAAAATTGGTCTTGAAACATATTTTTGTACTTTCAATAAAGACTGTTAAGAAGTAACCCCTGACGTTGATAGCTTGCGAAAACATCCATTAGTTTCCCCCTCCGAGCAATAGCAGATGCAGAAAAAATAGAGGAAAGAGACAGCTGTTGATCCCCTCAACTCGCCATTTGAACAAGCGGCCACGTGATCTGACGCTAATTATATACCGTCAGTGTTCATCATAGTCATAGGCGGCTAGGGTTTGGAAATCAAAAGCTTGGGCTGAGCTTCAGATATTGTTAGAATTTGGCTATTATCATATTTAATTGACATGAGCCGTTATCCGAATGTTTGGCGATGCTGATTGTCATGAACCTGAGCACTCGACTAAAGGTTTTGAAAATCGCTTACGTCACGGTGTCACATCACTCTCGGTGCAAAATCGTGATGTCATGTTACGTCACACTGTCAACAAGGTTAATACATATAGTGACTTCCTCAAATTAAATCGAGTTGACGCGGTGAGTCACGTGACGTCACGAGGTCAGGTGACATTACTTGACAACATTGTATTGACACCATGACGTCACGTGAGAACGTGACATATGGTTAATCATAGTGCCAATACAAAAGCGCCGCGAAAACCCACAATTTATCATACATTGCAATTCTGTACATGGCGATTTGATCAATATATAGAAATACAGCCGCCGATTTTTTATTCCCATATGTTCATTTTCTGATACAAAAAAAATATAAAAAAATTACCTTGAACCGTTTTGAACCGGTTACCGTTATATTTTTTTCGGTTCGGTTCCGGTTCAGTTCCAAGATGGCGGCGAAGATTTCGGTTCGGTTCAGTTCCGGTTCGGCTAAAAATAACGGTTCTGTTCCGGTTTTCGGTTCGGTTCGGTTCCGGTTCGACACCCTAGTTAAAATACCTAACGTCGAGGCATTTTTTTTTTTTTTGGAACACGTGGAACGACGTTTTTTGTCTTTCAAGAAGGTAGGGCGAGGGTAAATCGGGCCGGGAAGAAGGAAGCAGATGGAACGCTGGAGAAGAGAGGGGGAAACCTCCTCTCTTTAGAGTTTAGTATGCTTCCTGTCTTACCCTCGCCCTATTTTCTTGGGTGGCTTGCACTCATAGCGTCTTAGCATTGACCTGTGCTACGACGGCGTTCGAATTTTTGCTGTTTATTTGCATTTTTCTTCTGACCTCCTTCCGGACCAGAGCAGGCACGCTTCTGCATGACTGAGATTGAGACGCGCAAGTTTGAACAACCATATACCCTGTTTCATACTTAGCGTGCAATGCTGTCAACACTATCTGGCGCGAGCGTGTTGCTTGATCTCGTTGATCATTTGCACGCGTTCTCCCGCAAACAAAACCATAGGTGAAGCCACGCGCTCGCGTTTTGCAGCGTCTGCTGGCAACAAATAAGGCCGTCGCCAGCGTCTGCGAGCATGCATGCACAGCGGACGCCAACCAGAAGAGTCTGGTGCTAGAAAAGACAAACAAACAAACAGACAACTCAAGATCAGAAGTAGTAGCGCCACGCGCCACGCTTCTCTCTTATGCACGCAGCGCAAAGCGCGTGCAGTGCGGCCTGTGCTTGCTCGTGCGCGTGTGGTTTTTGTCATTTAGAACAGTACACGTCTGCGTGGTATGGTTGGCGAAGTCGTGTTCATCGCAGGACTTTCCAAATTGCTATACGACGTTAACCATCTCGGCGTTTCCGCTGCCTCTCACAACGACGAGTTTATTCTGTGCAGGCTGTCGCCGCCGTGGGAACTTTAGCTTCACTTGGTGCACCGAGTGCTGCTGACCTTTGTGTGCGTGAACTCCGCCGAGATGGAACGCGGGACTCTCGCTACTGCTAGGACTAAATGACGTTCCTGCTTATGGATTCACGCCCTCAACGCCGACCCATGAGACGCAGGCGGAACCTCACGAACTGCCCGGACGTCTGCCGAGATGGCAATGACGTCGCCCCTTGTGGATCTGCGGTCGTATTCCGTGGCCGACGCAGCCGACGCTTCGAATGTGAGTGATCAACAAATTCTCTTTCTCCTGCCCCGGTTTTAGATTTCTCAAGATGGGAGGAAGAGGAACCAAGGTGAGCATCAATTCTAGGCCTGACAGGGGCCTTTGCCTCTTATAAGCCAGTATTTATTTTTAATGAAATAGCAGTTTTTGTTAAGTCAGCGAGCCTTTTACGGCCGATGCAGAGCCAAAACAGTAGACCCCTTTTTGCGGCCACCTGTCTGGGAGCGCAGCCGTAGCAAATCATGACAGTTTGCCATTTTTACTGCGGCGTCTTTGTTCACACGCGCAACCTTAGCAAACAGTTTTTTTTTTTGGTATATTCGTTTGGACACGCCATGGGACACCTTAGCAGACGCCACTATGCCATTTTTTTTTGTGGCGTAGCTTTTCGCACTGGACGTACTTATTCTTATGTTTGGTGTTGCAAGTGCCGGTGTTGTTGGCCTCCGCTAGATTTACTCGGCAGTTTGCCGTCTTTGATGCTTTCTTTTTCGGACGCGCGGCTTTAGCCGACGGTTATGTGCCATTTTTGGTGGCGTTCCTATCGGACGCGTGGCCTTTACTCGGCAGTTTGCCGTCTTTGATGCGTTCTTTTTCGGACGCGCGGCCTTAGCCGACGGTAATGTGCCATTTTTGGTGGCGTTCCTATCGGACGCGCGGCCTTTACTCGGTAGTTTGCCGTTTTTAATGCGTTCTTTCTCGGACGCGCGGCCTTAGCCGACGGTAATGTGCCATTTTTGGTGGCGTTCCTATCGGACGCGCGGAATTTACTCGGTAGTTTGCCGTCTTTAATGCGTTCTTTCTCGGACGCGCGGCCTTAGCCGACGGTAATGTGCCATTTTTGGTGGCGTTCCTATCGGACGCGCGGAATTTACTCGGTAGTTTGCCGTTTTTAATGCGTTCTTTCTCGGACGCGCGGCCTTAGCCGACGGTAATGTGCCATTTTTGGTGGCGTTCCTATCGGACGCGCGGAATTTACTCGGTAGTTTGCCGTTTTTAATGCGTTCTTTCTCGGACGCGCGGCCTTAGCCGACGGTAATGTGCCATTTTTGGTGGCGTTCCTATCGGACGCGCGGAATTTACTCGGTAGTTTGCCGTTTTTAATGCGTTCTTTCTCGGACGCGCGGCCTTAGCCGACGGTAATGTGCCATTTTTGGTGGCGTTCCTATCGGACGCGCGGAATTTACTCGGTAGTTTGCCGTTTTTAATGCGTTCTTTCTCGGACGCGCGGCCTTAGCCGACGGTAATGTGCCATTTTTGGTGGCGTTCCTATCGGACGCGCGGCCTTTACTCGGCAGTTTGCCGTCTTTGATGCGTTCTTTTTCGGACGCGCGGCCTTAGCCGACGGTAATGTGCCATTTTTGGTGGCGTTCCTATCGGACGCGTGGCCTTTACTCGGCAGTTTGCCGTCTTTGATGCGTTCTTTTTCGGACGCGCGGCCTTAGCCGACGGTAATGTGCCATTTTTGGTGGCGTTCCTATCGGACGCGCGGCCTTTACTCGGCAGTTTGCCGTCTTTGATGCGTTCTTTTTCGGACGCGCGGCCTTAGCCGACGGTAATGTGCCATTTTTGGTGGCGTTCCTATCGGACGCGCGGCCTTTACTCGGCAGTTTGCCGTCTTTGATGCGTTCTTTTTCGGACGCGCGGCCTTAGCCGACGGTAATGTGCCATTTTTGGTGGCGTTCCTATCGGACGCGCGGCCTTTACTCGGCAGTTTGCCGTCTTTGATGCGTTCTTTCTCGGACGCGCGGCCTTAGCCGACGGTAATGTGCCATTTTTGGTGGCGTTCCTATCGGACGCGCGGCCTTTACTCGGCAGTTTGCCGTCTTTGATGCGTTCTTTTTCGGACGCGCGGCCTTAGCCGACGGTAATGTGCCATTTTTGGTGGCGTTCCTATCGGACGCGCGGCCTTTACTCGGCAGTTTGCCGTCTTTGATGCGTTCTTTTTCGGACGCGCGGCCTTAGCCGACGGTAATGTGCCATTTTTGGTGGCGTTCCTATCGGACGCGTGGCCTTTACTCGGCAGTTTGCCGTCTTTGATGCGTTCTTTTCTCGGACGCGCGGCCTTAGCCGACGGTAATGTGCCATTTTTGGTGGCGTTCCTATCGGACGCGCGGCCTTTACTCGGTAGTTTGCCGTCTTTAATGCGTTCTTTCTCGGACGCGCGGCCTTAGCCGACGGTAATGTGCCATTTTTGGTGGCGTTCCTATCGGACGCGCGGAATTTACTCGGCAGTTTGCCGTTTTTGATGCGTTCTTTTCGGACGCGCGGCCTTAGCCGACGGTAATGTGCCATTTTTGGTGGCGTTCCTATCGGACGCGCGGCCTTTACTCGGCAGTTTGCCGTCTTTAATGCGTTCTTTCTCGGACGCGCGGCCTTAGCCGACGGTAATGTGCCATTTTTGGTGGCGTTCCTATCGGACGCGCGGCCTTTACTCGGCAGTTTGCCGTCTTTGATGCGTTCTTTTCGGACGCGCGGCCTTAGCCGACGGTAATGTGCCATTTTTGGTGGCGTTCCTATCGGACGCGCGGCCTTTACTCGGCAGTTTGCCGTCTTTGATGCGTTCTTTTTCGGACGCGCGGCCTTAGCCGACGGTAATGTGCCATTTTTGGTGGCGTTCCTATCGGACGCGCGGCCTTTACTCGGCAGTTTGCCGTCTTTGATGCGTTCGTTTTCGGACGCGCGGCCTTAGCCGACGGTAATGTGCCATTTTTGGTGGCGTTCCTATCGGACGCGCGGCCTTTACTCGGCAGTTTGCCGTCTTTGATGCGTTCTTTTTCGGACGCGCGGCCTTAGCCGACGATAATGTGCCATTTTTGGTGGCGTTCCTATCGGACGCGCGGCCTTTACTCGGCAGTTTGCCGTCTTTGATGCGTTCTTTTTCGGACGCGCGGCCTTAGCCGACGGTAATGTGCCATTTTTGGTGGCGTTCCTATCGGACGCGCGGCCTTTACTCGGCAGTTTGCCGTCTTTGATGCGTTCTTTTCGGACGCGCGGCCTTAGCCGACGGTAATGTGCCATTTTTGGTGGCGTTCCTATCGGACGCGCGCGCCGTTTACTCGGCAGTTTGCCGTCTTTGATGCGTTCTTTTTCGGACGCGCGGCCTTAGCCGACGGTAATGTGCCATTTTTGGTGGCGTTCCTATCGGACGCGCGGCCTTTACTCGGCAGTTTGCCGTCTTTGATGCGTTCTTTTTCGGACGCGCGGCCTTAGCCGACGGTAATGTGCCATTTTTGGTGGCGTTCCTATCGGACGCGCGGCCTTTACTCGGCAGTTTGCCGTCTTTGATGCGTTCTTTTTCGGACGCGCGGCCTTAGCCGACGGTAATGTGCCATTTTTGGTGGCGTTCCTATCGGACGCGCGGCCTTTACTCGGCAGTTTGCCGTCTTTGATGCGTTCTTTTCGGACGCGCGGCCTTAGCCGACGATAATGTGCCATTTTTGGTGGCGTTCCTATCGGACGCGCGGCCTTTACTCGGCAGTTTGCCGTCTTTGATGCGTTCTTTTTCGGACGCGCGGCCTTAGCCGACGGTAATGTGCCATTTTTGGTGGCGTTCCTATCGGACGCGCGGCCTTTACTCGGCAGTTTGCCGTCTTTGATGCGTTCTTTTTCGGACGCGCGGCCTTAGCCGACGGTATAATGTGCCATTTTTGGTGGCGTTCCTATCGGACGCGCGGCCTTTACTCGGCTGTTTGCCGTCTTTGATGCGTTCTTTTTCGGACGCGCGGCCTTAGCCGACGGTAATGTGCCATTTTTGGTGGCGTTCCTATCGGACGCGCGGCCTTTACTCGGCAGTTTGCCGTCTTTGATGCGTTCTTTTTTCGGACGCGCGGCCTTAGCCGACGGTAATGTGCCATTTTTGGTGGCGTTCCTATCGGACGCGCGGCCTTTACTCGGCAGTTTGCCGTTTTTGAATGCGTTCAGTTTTCGGACGCGCGGCCTTAGCCGACGGTAATGTGCCATTTTTGGTGGCGTTCCTATCGGACGCGCGGCCTTTACTCGGCAGTTTGCCGTCTTTGATGCGTTCTTTTTCGGACGCGCGGCCTTAGCCGACGATAATGTGCCATTTTTGGTGGCGTTCCTATCGGACGCGCGGCCTTTACTCGGCAGTTTGCCGTCTTTGATGCGTTCTTTTTCGGACGCGCGGCCTTAGCCGACGGTAATGTGCCATTTTTGGTGGCGTTCCTATCGGACGCGCGGCCTTTAGCTCGGCAGTTTGCCGTCTTTGATGCGTTCTTTTTCGGACGCGCGGCCTTAGCCGACGGTAATGTGCCATTTTTGGTGGCGTTCCTATCGGACGCGCGGCCTTTACTCGGCAGTTTGCCGTCTTTGATGCGTTCTTTTTCGGACGCGCGGCCTTAGCCGACGGTAATGTGCCATTGTTGGTGGCGTTCCTATCGGACGCACGGCCTTTACTCCGGCAGTTTGCCGTCTTTGATGCGTTCTTTCGGACGCGCGGCCTTAGCCGACGGTAATGTGCCATTTTTGGTGGCGTTCCTATCGGACGCGCGCGCCTTTACTCGGCAGTTTGCCGTCTTTGATGGCGTTCTTTTCGGACGCGCGGCCTTAGCCGACGGTAATGTGCCATTGTTGGTGGCGTTCCTATCGGACGCGCGGCCTTTACTCGGCAGTTTGCCGTCTTTGATGCGTTCTTTTTCGGACGCGCGGCCTTAGCCGACGGTAATGTGCCATTTTTGGTGGCGTTCCTATCGGACGCGCGGCCTTTACTCGGCAGTTTGCCGTCTTTGATGCGTTCTTTTTCGGACGCGCGGCCTTAGCCGACGGTAATGTGCCATTGTTGGTGGCGTTCCTATCGGACGCACGGCCTTTACTCGGCAGTTTGCCGTCTTTGATGCGTTCTTTTTCGGACGCGCGGCCTTAGCCGACGGTAATTGCCATTTTTGGTGGCGTTCCTATCGGACGCGCGGCCTTTACTCGGCAGTTTGCCGTCTTTGATGCGTTCTTTTCGGACGCGCGGCCTTAGCCGACGGTAATGTGCCATTGTTGGTGGCAGTTCCTATCGGACGCGCGGCCTTTACTCGGCAGGTTGCCGTCTTTGATGCGTTCTTTTTCGGACGCGCGGCCTTAGCCGACGGTATGCTGCCTTTGGTGGCGTTCCTATCGGACGCGCGGCCTTTACTCGGCAGTTTGCCGTCTTTGATGCGTTCTTTTTCGGACGCGCGGCCTTAGCCGACGGCGTAATGTGCCATTGTTGGTGGCGTTCCTATCGGACGCACGGCCCTTTACCGGCAGTTGCCGTCTTTGATGCGTTCTTTTCGGACGCGCGGCCTTAGCCGACCGGTATCGTGCCATTTTTGGTGGCGTTCTATCGGACGCACGGCCTTTACTCGGCAGTTTGCCGTCTTTGATGCGTTCTTTTCGGACGCGCGGCCTTAGCCGACGGTAATGTGCCATTTTTGGTGGCGTTCTATCGGACGCGCGGCCTTTACTCGGCAGTTTGCCGTCTTTGATGCGTTCTTTTCGGACGCGCGGCCTTAGCCGACGGTGATGTGCCATTGTTGGTGGCGTTCCTATCGGACGCGCGGCCTTTACTCGGCAGTTTGCCGTCTTTGATGCGTTCTTTTTCGGACGCGCGGCCTTAGCCGACGGTAATGTGCCATTTTGGTGGCGTTCCTATCGGACGCGCGGCCTTTACTCGGCAGTTTACCGTCTTTGATGCGTTCTTTTTCGGACGCGCGGCCTTAGCCGACGGTAATGTGCCATTGTTGGTGGCGTTCCTATCGGACGCACGGCCTTTGCTCGGCAGTTTGCCGTCTTTGATGCGTTCTTTTTCGGACGCGCGGATAGCCGACGGTAATGCTATTGTTGGTGGCGTTCCTATCGGACGCGCGGCCTTTACTCGGCAGTTTGCCTTCTTTGATGCGTTTTTTCGGACGCGTGGCCTTAGCCGACGGTAATGTGCCATTTTTGGTGGCGTTCCTATCGGACGCGCGGCCTTTACTCGGCAGTTTGCCGTCTTTGATGCGTTCTTTTTCGGACGCGCGGCGCCTAGCCGACGATAATGCCATTTTGGTGGCGTTCATCCGGACGCGCGGCCTTTACTCAGCAGTTTCCGTCTTTGATGCGTTCTTTCTGGACGCGCGGCCTTAGCTGACGGTAATGTGCCATTTTTGGTGGCGTTCCATCGGACGCGCGGCCTTTACTCGGCAGTTTGCCGTCTTTGATGCGTTCTTTTTCGACGCGCGGCCTTAGCCGACGATAATGTGCCATTTTTGGTGGCGTTCCTATCGGACGCGCGGCCTTTACTCGGCAGTTTGCCGTCTTTGATGCGTTCTTTTTCGGACGCGCGGCCTTAGCCGACGGTAATGTGCCATTTTTGGTGGCGTTCCTATCGGACGCGCGGCCTTTACTCGGCAGGTTGCCGTCTTTGATGCGTTCTTTTTCGGACGCG
>JAZHYW010038575.1:0-16331 GCA_037355805.1 Ixodes ricinus | reverse complement strand
CTGGACATTCAGCGTGAGGACCATGCAGCAGCATGGCCATAAAAATAAAATTCATTAAAAAAAGGACAACTTAAGCGAGCATACCGCACTAGAAGACCAGAGAGTCGGAATATTCCTCCGAGTCGGATGGCTTTGCGTGACCCAGGCGTTTCTTCTTCGTCGAGACTCCGGGGGCGTCAGACCCGCTGCTGGTGCTTGTGAGGCCGCGTTTCGTTTCAGGACGGTCGTAGCACATGGCGTCGTCGTCGTCAGACCTTGGGTCCACAGACGCGTCACTGTCCGGTAGCGGCACCAGCGTGCCGGGGGATGCCGAAGCCGGAGGCAACGTAGGTGATGGGGGAGGGTTCCCTTGGCCCGGGGTGACGTCGGCGATCTCAGCTGCGTTGGGGCAGGCGATGAGGGGACTCGGGGTGGCGTCCTCGGCAATGAGGAGGTCTTGTCTGGCGTCACCAGCCTGCAGAAAATGCGGGGCCGACGTTTCCACGTGCGCAGGAAGCATATCGGAGGTTGAGGGCTCTGCCGCCGGTGGGGAGACTCCGGGGGCAGTGGACGAGCGGGTGATTGCGGAAGGCGGCTTGGCCGGCTCAGGGGGCCGGGAGCTTGGGACGCAGGTGGCTCGGGGGTGTTGACCGGTGGCGGAGATCCACGGCGGGACTCTCTGGCAGCTGCCGAGTACGTCTTGCGCTGAACGCAGTCAGTGGTGGCGTGGGCGTGGCCGCAGCGTTGGCAGGGCGCAGCACATCCTTCTGTCGGGTGTCCGAAGACGCCGCACCTGTCACAGCGGGGAGTCTTGCAGGCAGGCCCGAAATGGCCCTCCTGACCACAGCGGCTACAGACCCGGCGCATGCCGCGGTAGTCCACCATGACTCTGTGGCCCTGGATGTGGATGAAGTTGGGCACAGGCTTGGCCATCTCCAGCTTGACCACCCGCGTGCCCGTACGGATATCCGGTCGGTCACGGTAGGTGACGTGGCTCAGGCCTTTTACCTTGCCGTACTGCCCAAGGACCTGGACGAGGGCGTCTTCGGACACGTACGGCGGGAGTCGGTAAACCGACACGTGGACGACGTGGGCCCCGACCGGTTCGAGTGGGACCTGGACGTCACCGAGCAACAGGTGTCCCTGTGCTACCAAACGTTGGGCAGTGGCCATGGAGTTGACCGCTGCCATAAACCTTGCACCACCATGGTGCTGAAGGTACTGAAGGCCGGCGTCGCCGACCACGTGCTGGAACGCGTCCATGATGGCGTCCACTGGCGTGTCCACCGGCACGTTGATGACGAAGCACTGCGCCTTGGACGGCGCCGCTGACGACGTCGAAGCCGCCATGTTGAAGTCCGAAGCCCCGGGGACCGCGATGTGATCCGGGTCCCAGGGAACGCTGAAAAACTGGAAGGCACCACGCTACTGATCGCTAATTTACGACCAACTCCATGGTTACACAGATTTTGAGCGTAATTCGGAGTCACCCTGAACAAGCGCCTGATATACCCCAGTGACCTGTCATATCACTTTTAAAATTGCTCGTCAACGGCAGCATTTTTGATACTGCGCATGCGATCCACCTTTCAATCTGGCTGAGCTGCAGAAATCTCTTACAATATTATCATTCTCGTGATTGTTGTTTGAGCAGGAATTGCTTAAAAAGCCGATAATTCACTACAACAAAAACCAGGATTTAGCTCGGAGTCCACGGGGCTGGTTTATAGCATTTTTAGCGTTTCTAACTTAATATCAGCATGATAAGCATGATAATAATGTAAGAGATTTCTGCAGCCGATCCAGGTTGAAGTGTGGACAGCATGAACAGTATCAAAAACGCTGACATTGAGGAGAAATTTTAAAAGCGATATGACAGGTCACTGGGGTATATCAGGTGCTTGTTCAGGGTGACTCCGAATTACGTTCAAAACCTGTGTAACCAAGGATAGGGTCGAAATTACCGTTGACTAAGGAGGTGAATGAACACCGTTGCCATGATTCTTTTAGCTGCGGGCCGGGGCACTTGGGTGAAACAGCAAATGGTCTATTTGGACAAGTTTCTAGGTTTCGCATTCTTATTTGAGAACATCTTTGCGCCTGCGGTCTTCTACGCCTTCGGCCCGCCAACATGCCTATATATACATATATGCATATATATATATATATATATATATATATATATATATATATATATATATATATATATATATATTGTCCCGAATGACAGACAATGCCGCAGGAGGAAATGGAATGAACTAAAGATCTAGTAGAGGCGAACTTCTACCAGAAACGAAAAAGAAGAACATAACTCGAGAAAGCAGCAGCGAGCATGGACGGTGCATCGGTGTAACAGCTTGCTATTGCGAGAGAAAATCAGTGAACGAATTGGTGATACCGTGCACCGTTCTTTATGTACTATGCTCGTTATCTCGAATATTCGATCTAGAATGTTTGAGAATGAGCTAGGCCGAGAATAGATGGCAATCACTCTGGCCTCCTTATATTTTATGCTCGGGATAATGGTATACGCGAATTTACTAGATGAACGGAGAAGCTATCTTCTCGATCCAGCACACGGCATTACTCCACCCTTTAAAAAGCGCATCACCCCGATGCAACACAGCACAAAACAAAACAATGCAATGCTATAAACGTCCTTGGAATACGGTAATTCCACAATCCTACCGAGCGTACAACGGCTTGACTTGAACGACGTAACCTCATCGGGTTGTGGTCGGCGCCATGATGATGTTTGCGTTCCGCCGAGCACCACTTCGTAGTTGAGCTTCCCGAGGCGACGAAGTACCTTGTACTGTCAGAAGTACCGTTTCAATAGTGTTTCGCTGAGGCCGCTGCGACGAATGTGTGTCCACACCCACACCCAGTCTCCGGGCTGGTACAAAACGTCTCAACGACGACGGTTGTAGTGGCCAGCGTCTTGGTTCCGAAGTCGCGCCAGCTGGCGAAGTGCTTTGGCCCGTTGAGCAACCACGTGGACGTCGCTCCAATCGGCAGCTGGCACGTCGAGCAGCATCGCGCCCAGAATGGTTGTTTCTTTCCGACCAGGTACCAGCTGGAAAGGCGTAACATCACTGGTCTCCTAAACTGCCGTGTTGTAGGCAAACGTGACGTGGTGTAAGATCAAGTCCCACGTCTTGTACTTCACGTAGACGTACGTGGCAACCATCAGCCCGTTAGTCTACTGATGGTGCACAGATCGTTCGACGATTGCTGGTATGGGTGAGCCGGAGGATCTCTTAAGTAAGCTGTGACAAGAAGGGTGACCCTCGGTCTGTAATCAGTACTCCAAGGGCACCGTGCCTGAGGATGATGGATTGGACGAAGAACTTGGCGACCAGACGACGACGAGGCATTCCTTCTAGTGGTGGAAATCTATCGACAGTACTATCGATAGTCGCCAGAAATCTGACTATCGAAAATGAACAAATTGTCGATAGTCGACTATCGAAAAAACTATCGATAGCACTGTCGACGGTTTACTGTTGATAGTTTTCCAACACTAGTAGTTTGCGTCGCTTCCTCTTCTTTTTTTCTTGCTTTATTTTTTTCAAATGGGACACAAACTAGCCCAAGAACTTACCATCCCAAATTTGGTTCAGCTTTCAGTGATTACGAAAACGGGAGTTTGGCCGAAGAGAGGAGGGAGAAAGAAGTGGCGGTGCGGCAACTGTGTTGCCGCACCGCCACTTTCCAGCAGGCGCGCACGCAGACTGCTGAGCATGCGGCGCCAGCCTCGGTGGCACTAGCTGGCGCCTTCTTTAAAAGTCGTCGCCCTTTCTACCGCGGAACAAAGAGGAAAAGAAAAAGAAAAGTCCCCCACTCTTGCAAACCCAAACTATGCGGTAGCCCGCTGAATCTGGCTGAACCTCGAAAACTAGCAGGCAAAGAGGGACCCCTTGGCCGCGTTCGAGGTCCTTGCGTTCTGTTGGTGTGGTCGGTGTGGTGTCATTTCGATAGTGGTGCAAAACTATCGATAGTATTAACGATCGTAGTGATAGTCGCCAGAAATCTGACTATCGATAGTATTTTCGATAGTTGACTATCGAAAAACTATCGATAGTTTTTCAATAGTCGACTATCGAAAAACTATCGGTAGTACAATCGATAGTAGACTATCGAAAAACTATCGATAGTACTATCGATAGTTTTGCGACAGTATCGGTAGTTTTGAAAAAAAACTGTCGATACTACTGTCCATTGTCGACTATCGAAAAACGATCGATAGTCGATTATCGATAGTTTTTCAACAGTATCGATAGTTCTGGCAAAAATATCGATAGAATCAGACATGTACGTAACGCGTTACAAGTAACGAGTTACTTGTACTTAGTTACTATTTTCGGTAACGAGTAACGTATTTAGTTACATTTTTGGAAAAGGAACGAGTAACGGTATTTAGTTACTTTTAAGGCCAAGTAACGAGTAACGGTATCTCGTTACTTTTGAGGAGTAACGTGTACAACACCGCTTAGATGGCCTTGTTTTTATTCTAGCCTGAGCATGCGTCTATTGCGACAAAGGCAGATGGGCAACCCGAAAAACAACTCAACAGTATGACAATACAGCAACGTATATCGCTGAACACGTCAGTCGAGCAGTTCGACTGACGTGTCCAGCGATCAACGTTGCTGTACTGAACTCTACAGCTGGGAATGTCCTTCACCCAGCGAGCACAATCAGGTTCGTTGGATGAACTTTCTAGAACCAGGTACGGACCGATATGTAAACCCGGGTGGTTGCAAACACAGGAAGGCACATAACCCATTACCCGCTGTCCTCAATGAAGGCGTAGTTCCCGAAGATTCGCCAGCTCTTGCTGAAGCACAACACTGCCGTTCCTTCGAGCGCGTCAGTAGAACGACGCTTCAGCGTCGCCGGAGATGAATTTTCAAGGAAGCGGGGAAACATAGCTGATGAAAACTACCACAGGCAGCTGCTGCTTAAGGGCAATGACTACTAAAAAGAAAATAATAAACCATGAAACAAAAACAGTTGTGTATTTAGTCGTCAAAGTAACGTGAAAAGTAACTCGTTACTTTCGAGGTAACTCACGCGTTCCTTTTGAGAATCGGTAACGAGTAACGTATTTAGTTACTTTTTGAGCGAGTAACGAGTAACGGTATTTAGTTACTTTTTTGGGTAACGTGTACATGTCTGGATAGAATCGATAGTCAATTTATCGTTAGTTTTGCATCACTAATTCCTTCTCGATCGTTCAGTAGTTGCTCTCTGCCTTGGAGAGCGTCCGACTGGCGTATGCAATTACTCTTTCTGGGCCGTCCTGCAGTTGGACGAGCATCGTGCAAAGTCTTGTACTACTCGCGTTCGTGTAGATTTCCCTGGGTGCACATTGGTCGAGGGGGCCAAAAGTCTGACGTGTCTGGAGTCTTAGTTTGAGCTCATCGAAGGCCCGCTGTCGTTCTTCTGTCCACTCAAATTTTACGGCATTCTTCGTAAAGGATGTCAGCGGCGCGGATAGTTTGACACAGTCCCAAACGAAGCCTGTATAAGGAGTATTCACTGGAAGCCATATTTGTGGGTGATGTCTAGAGCGCATGCTTTGAACGAGCCCACATTAATAGGCTGCAAAGACCGGCAATCTTGATGGTGAGGAATGCACGTTGCAAAAGAACCGTAGAAGCTCGCCACCAGCACGCACTCAGCAGTCGTGCACACAACTATGGCCGCCAGTGAATACTTCCTATAGTAGGCGTAAGCCCAAGAAATCTCCGGACGGCCTTCGCAGGAGTCAAATCGTACACCTTCGATACTCACGAAATGACCTAGAAACCAGTTCACCATAGGCGAACCGGCACTTCCTCGGCTTGAGTGGCAGTCCGGCGGTCTTAATGACTTGAAGCACTGCCCGAAGTCGCCTCAACTGTTCGGCAAAGTAGCTTGAAAATGCCACAACGTCGTCACCGCAGGAAAAACTGCTTTGTAATTTAAGGCCAGCCAGCACAGCCTCCATAACGCGCTGAAACGTTGCCCCTGCTGTGCATAGTTTGAAGGGCATTACTTTACATTCGTGCAGTCTGTCCAGCGTAACGAAGGCTGTCTTCTCGCGATCTCGTTCGCTGACTTCGATACAGCAAAATCCGCTCTTCAAGCTCATTCACAAAAAATATCGGGCGCGGAGCAGCTGATCTAAGGTGTCGTCAATTCGGGGAAGCGGGCAAACATATTTCTTCGTCACAGCATTTAGTTGACGGTAGTCAAAGCAGAAAGGAAGTTGCATGGCTGCTTAAGGCTCTCGCCCTTCCGTCGCCGTAAAAGCATGTAGGTTCATTGTTACTTTATGTTTCTTGGCACAGGTTCGCCGCATTAAACGTTCATTTTAAGTTTTATAAATGAAGTTTATGTTTTTCATTAGCGACAATATATATATATATATATATATATATATATATATATATATATATATATATATATATATATATATATAAATAAAGAGCCACTTCAAAAACTTAACTCCTTTACTTAGACGTTTCGACCCGAGACGGGTATATATATATATATATATATGTATGTATGTTCATTTTGTGTAAAAGAAACCGCTGGCCACACCAAGTCCTGGCGTAGTTTTTTTGGTAAGTGGTACCTGTGTGTCTTCTGCCGGGATTCTCGAAAGGTTTGACACTCTCGCTGCTTGGCCACTGTTTTGTAAGTTTTGTTTTTGATTTGGGCTATGGTTGGCAGGTATGCCTACCGCTATGATAAAGAGGACTGAGGTTCGATATAACCCGTGAGTAGTTTGGTTATATCGCTAAGCGAAAGTTCAAACCGAGGCACGACGAGTGCTCTTTTTTTAACTAAGGCGATTGGGGTGGAAAACACTACCGACAATATTCAATGTCCTCGGACGTTTTCTCTCACATTATTATTAAGGTCATAATAGTCAAAGGACGCTGACACAAAAATTGCATCCCAGCCTGATGCCAGGGGTTCTTTGAGAGGCTGACTGGAGAGAAGGCGCAACGTAATCCTGATGAAGCATTCGTGTGCAAACTGTGTCTTCGTTACACCTTACAGTGATGACATCAAAATACAGCGGCTTTGATTATTCTAACTGGAGTTGGAGAATTCCAGCACGTTTGAGAATTGGTTCCAGCGGCGGTATACATCAAGTTGCGGAACGGTGTTGCCAGCAAACTCGTTTTGAGTACGCAGAAAGGCGTGGAATTAATATACTCATGGTCAGGCGTCTCTGAGTCTCGATTTTATACAGCGGCATACCCATCTCGCCCACTGTTCCCGAAGTGACTCGAACAACGTCTCGGGTAGACTGAACATTCATACGTGAGCTGTGCCTCTTTTTAGCAGCTGGATATGTTAGAGAACGAATGAAAGAACATAATAATACACGGAAGGAACGAGTCGACACGAGCAAATAACAGCCGCGTCATGGTCAGTCATTGCTTAACATTGCAGTTTCCCTGATAATTGATGCAAGTGAACGCAGGAGTCAATATCGTTCCTGCATCGAAAAGCTGGTTCCTGGGCTCGTCTGCAGCAGTGTTGTCAAATTAAAGGAGATTCCCCATTTGGTGGGGAAAAAGTAACTCCACAGGACAAAAAAAAACTTCGATCAAACTCATTAAAAAGTAAGAACAAAAAACTTATTTTCACGCCAAAAATGCTGTTTCGGCCAATCGCTGATTTACGTCAACATAAAAATGCAGCCAGTAACATTATATATTCTGAAAATATTGCAAGAAAGTTTACACTTTTACTGAAACGTTCATTAATAATAATTTTTTCCTGTGTTTGCAACTCAAATGATTCTGCAGATATTTATACTTCGCCTCACATTAAGCCTGACCTCGGCCTACGGTACAACCCTATTGAACCGATTATGTTGCGTCTTAAGGGTATCATCAAGGCGCTACATCTTCGTTCCCCTTTTTTTGCGGGGGAAGACGATTTCATGTTTGTACTTACTTTTAAGTAAATTTCTCTGGTGGCTAAATTTGACTTATCAAAGAAAGAATAGAAAGTTTGCATTAAAAACAGGCTTAACCAATGCTACAGGTCTGGTCTACAGGTCAGTTGACGTCCACAAGAAGAGCGGTGGTTGGCTCTGCTACAAATTGGTCAGGGCGGTCAGGGATGGTTGATCTGTGAATGCAGTCTTCACGTTCGTATATCAGGTTTCACTCCTAAATTCGACTGGTCGGTGCTAGCGTGCCTCGTGCACAAATCACAGTTGCAGCAGGCACTCACTCTGACACCTCTTCGAAAATAAGTTTACAAGTCGTGGACGAGTGACTTCTTTGTAGATGCTTGACGTTTCTCTGTACCTGCAATTGAAACACGCGACAGTTGTTTCCCTGGCAGAAAATGTGAACCGAATATTATTTTAGCTCTATCAATGGGCTCATGTAGGTCGACTATTTCTACGTTTTCGAATTGCAGTTGATATTCGCTTTGGTCTAGAATAGTTCTACGGCCAGCAAACCACGCAATCCTAGTTCAACTAGGAGTAGACACCTAGTCCATTTGTTTTTACTGACCTCAAAATGGATGTTCCTCCAATCAGTTTCAAAAGCATAGGAATTTTATGCTTAATGCTTGTCTTTTGTTCCTTTCAGTTATATTGTCTTGGTCTTTTTAACCTGATAGAAGGTGTCTACATCTGCCAAATTGCGTCTTCTTCGCTCGTATGGGCTTGGTTCATTGGCGCTTTATTCTTTAGTCCGTTTAATCTTTGATAAGCCATTGTTTGGTTGTTCTTTGCCTTTTTGTGTCCGTCTTCAACTGCAACCACATTTCGTAAAATCCGGCGAAGGAATTTATCTTCACGTTTGCTGCAAAGAAATTTACATGACAATAATTCGAATGACACAGTAATAACGCGATATTTAATGACGATTTTCTGATTTAAAAATTAGTCAGCTTACTGTGCGGAGTAGAGCGCTTTTTTGAGCTTCAATCTTTCTGTAAGCAAAGCTGGCACAAAGTGGGGCGTGCAGTGGGGTCCGTCGAGGAGAGGGGCCACTGGGAATTAAACGTCCTTGTTATTTTCCGTGACACGAAGGCAGTCGTATTTCCTTGAGGTGGCACTCAGCCCTTAAACATGGTGTTAGAAATGGGATCCTGCCGCCTCCGAAGCTTCGGGCTTCAACTTGCGGTTGCGAACCTCGCTAAGTAATGGCTCAGGCAAGCGTCGCTATCGGGCTCGTCCTCGAGCCGCATGAACCCTTCCACTTTGGGAAGGCTTACTGATTGGCCGGCGTGGAGCGCCGAGTTCGACGACCTCCGTCACGCAGCCGGACTGGTCCTATAGAATGAGGAAGTTCAGGTACAAACGCTTCTATACGTTATTGTTCTCCAGGTTAGGCAAAATATCAACACCCTTGGGTTATCCGATGCCGACGAGAAGTATGGCACCGTGAAAGCGAGATTTGACGACCACTTTGTTCAAGTCAAGAACATAAAATACGAGTCTTCATGTTTTAACAAACGGGGACAAAGGCCCCTGAAACAGTGGGCAAATACGTTACCGTGCTCTAGAACATGGTGGACCGATGCAACTACGGAAGCCCGCGTGACCGCCTGATTCGCGACAGCTTCGTTCTTGAGCTGCGAGACAAGCCGCTCTCGGAAGCTGTTCAGTTAGACGCTGCGCTCGCTCTAACTTCCGCGCTTGCCAAGTCTCGACAGAAATAGTCTGTCCACAGGCATTAGGAGTTGTTGAAAGCGACTGAAACGTAAGCGCTTAAAAATATTGAAGACGCCAACATAGACGCAGAGGCGCGTGGTAAAGTATCATAATTTAAGCTTCGCAGCGTTTTGATTTCATTCGAATACGAAGCGAAGCTCACAAGAAAAAGAACCAAGTTCCACGTGTGATTATTCAGTTGAATTGCGGCACGCTCGTTCTGGGTGTCCGGCGCGTACCGAAACCTTTGCTCGATGCAAGACCAAGAGTCATTACGCACGTGTCTTCAAGAAGATGCGCGGTGAAACTAAACACATATTTTTACTGGAACAGGCTCCAACACCGGCGATTTTTCTTGGTGCCGTCGAAGAGTTCGGCAGACGGCAAGACGCAAAGTTCGCGGCGATGACCCTGCAGAACGTTTCACTGACTGCGAAGATCGACACCGGTGCGGAAATCTCAGCAGTCCCAGATACATTTTCGGGAATTCCGTCCTCTGGCCGATACTCAACAGAAGAGGTCCTTTCGGGGCCCAGTGGACAGGACGTGAAGGTGAGGTGGAAGTTTGATGCTGTCATGCTATGGCAGGACACATCCAAACGGCATGGGGTTTACGTCGTACGAAAGTTTCACTCTGCCTTTCTTGGATTGCCTTCCATAGAAAACTTGGGACTCGTCAAGTTTTTCTGCAGCCCCGAACGCCCCGAAAAGCGATTTATTCGACTTTTCAATGGCCATGGGACACTTCCAGGCGAGTACGCCATCCGTCTAGATCCAACGGCGATGCCTTACTCGTTGAGCGTCACACGCCATTGCCTATTCTTCTGAGGATTGCAGTCATTAAACATCTCATAAAGATGTTTGATATAGAAACCGGTGGTTCAGTCAAAGGTCCGACAGGCATGTGTGCTGGGATAATTCCAGTCCTGAACTCACCTGGAGATCTAAAGATCGGCATCGACTTCACTCACCTCAACACCTCCGTTATACGGCAGTTCTATGCCCTAGCAACTGTGGAAGAAACGCTCGGCCAGTTGGGGGCGGCGGCAGTGTTTTCGATGATGGATGGCGACTCCGAGTGCTATCAAATCCGTCTATCTCATTCGTGTCAAAAGCCTCGTAGATGATGAGCTAGTCTTCGGCAAGGACCATGCTGAGCATGATGCGAACCTGCAGAGGAATCCTGTGTACCTAAAACAAGCTGAAGTCCGCCTCAACAAAGCCAAGTGCGTCTTCAAAACCCGGGAATTTAGCGTCCTTTGGTGTGTTATGTGATATCCTACCATGATCTTTGACCGTATCTAGCAAAGGTCAAAGCAATCTGGGATCTTTCACCTCCAGATGATTGTGCCGGCGCCCGTAGGATTATTGGAATGGAAAACCATCTGGCAACTTTTCTTCCAAACATAGCACAAATTACGGTGCCTGTAGGTGTCCTCTCTGAAAAACGTAGGAGTTGGCCTGGGGCACCCCCACAAGAAGCAGCTCTGCGAAATCTCAAATTGCCTCTGTTCAGACTGTTACATGGCTTATGCAATACGTCGCATCCCACAACACTCTCGGCGCATGCGTCTTCGCACGAACTAGGAGCAGTCTGGCTTCAGGTGCAACCTTGATGGGAGGAAATAGCTTTGGCCTTCGCGTCACTGTGGGAAAACCACAGAACAGTACACGACATAACACATCGAGAGAACAGCACGGTTCAAAACAGTGCGCGTCAAAACAACATAGCGTCAAAACAGCACTGCGACAAAGCAGCACAGCGTAAAAACGGCACAGCGACAAAAGAGCACGCGACAAAACAGCACGGCGTCAAAATAGCACATCTACAAAACTGCACGCATGTAGCAACTTTGAGCGCGCTCTTCAATTCTTTCTGCGCGAATAATTTCGAGCCTCCTTGACCCTTCCACTTATAGTCGCTAGGTTATAAATTAATTTGCAGTGCAGTCCACTTATAGCAATATTATTAAATGCGGAAAATTCGATCTTTTTAACCGATTATCGTTGTATCTGAACTGACCCTAAAAACTGCCCAAAATAGTTCCCCGAAGCAGAGGGTTTGCTCACCAGTGTTCACTGAATCACACCATAGAAGAAGCGCCGCAATAAAACAATGATTCATTGTAGGGTCATCAGCAAGCACGCAATGAAATGGTGTTAAGCACGCCCAAACAAATCCAAGATCTCCCCTTGCTTGCGCGCCAGCTGGAGCTTGACTATCGCGGTGTGCGTCGCGTCCAGTTGCTGAGCGTACGCTGACGGTAGTTCCTTGGAGCACGCTGACGGCAGTCCCACCAGAACGTCACTTTCGTTTACACTGTTTACATCGTCCACCCGCACAAAGCCTGCCTTACTGAAACATTACTTGATCGTGGTCTGCTTCACCTCACATTACGCGCCGTACACAAAACGCACGGCTTTCAACAAAGTGATGTTGAAGTCAGGAGAGCCGCGAATCACGTAGGATTTGCATTTTCACCTCGAAGGAGATAGCTTTCCGCTTCGTCGGAGCCATCTTTCACGCCAGCAAGGCGGGGAAGAGGAGGGCGAGGAAGGGGCAAGCTGGGCAGTCGTCAAGGTTGCGGGGTTACGTGTATGATGATGATGACAGCGCCGAGGTTTTCAGACGGCGCGCAGCGCCTACCCACGGAGTATTTGGTCGGGGCCCATCGGCGATGATCGCGTCCGCCGATCCCGATCATTTGTTTGTGGAATTTCACAATTTTTGTCTCATTTTCTGTTGAATTTTCGTAGTGAACACGTTCTACGCGATCATTTATTGATCGTTGTATCTGCTTTGCCTTGGAAAAATGCATCGCTATATATGGTTTATTTTTCCAAATAACCAATGCCAAAATCGATGCCCCTATAAAATTCGATCCTTATAACCGTTATATCGTTATAAGTGGCATCGGTATAGGTGGACTACTGTGTTGCCTATTTCAGCGCTTACAAAACTCCGCCAACCCGAGGACCCTCCCAAAATATAAAATATCGCGTCACGACCCCCACTTGCGCTTTTACGAGGCTACAAGATCAGCTTCAGTGATGAGTATTAGTAGCAGTCCACATAAAAAATGTAGGCTGAAAGTAACTAAACTTATATTCATACCAACAAAAAAATAATGATCGCAGCAGTTGCTTCGCGACCCCCTACTGGATCTGTGGATCTGTCGGACCCACAGTTTAGAAGGCACGGAAGTTGGTAGTGAACCACAATTTCTAGCACAACAGGAGTTGCCGATCGGCATCCCGCGTAAAGCATTCGCGTAAGGTGACAGGCGGAAAGCCTTATACAATTAAGTGCAGTTGTTAGAACCTGCTTTTACAGCGAAGATGTTGTTGGTACGTTTGTCGGATTTTTTGACGCAGTTGATAGTCAACAAAAAAAGGTCAGTTTTGACTGAAACAGGTCAGTATTTTTTAGGGCGTTTGGAGGAATGGGGGGGGGGGGGTTGTTGACTTATTATTGACCGTATGACCACCTCCTTTCCTAGTTTTCAGCTCGTCTTCGAGATCGGCTAAACTTTCAACAATAGCTCGGGGGGCGCAGAGGTCTTCAGGGCAAAATCTGGGCTTTTCGTCTGATAGGGATTTGTGTGCCGAATTCTTTGTTCAAAGAAGAGAGTTTAATCGGGAACTGAACAATGAAAATCAAGGGCGTGCGCAAATGCCGCGCATTTCTAATACCCGTTGTTCCATTTCGTCGTTAAGAGAATAAATATAGCGAGTTTCTTTAGAAGGACCGGTTTATGTACAATATTTACATGTTCGTTCCAGTTGCTGGCGGAGTCACCATCGATTCCTCCGTTCTTGTCGTCGTCGTCGTCTATAGTTCACTGTTTTATTACTTCGTCTTCTTTTTTGCAATAATTATTCAACAAACTCCCCCGAAAATGAGCAGAAAGCTCATTTTTACGATTTCAGGGTATATAATAACTGAATCGGCTGGCAAGTTCACGAACACTGGGTGCAATTATTATGCAAGACCGCACCCTGTCGTCCTTTCCTGGGAGATGTCTCGTTGAATCCTGCCGAGTGACCACATGCGTCGCGGTCAGGGTGTAAGATAGACAGGTGGGGAAACGGCCCATAGAGGCCTACCGCAGCGCCGTGACCGGATTGTGTACTCGTCTGCTTGCGGGTACCCTCGATTTGCGACAGATGGCGCTGCGGCGAGAAGAAAAAAATTTCCGTCAGTTTAGCCGGTCGCCACCGGTCGCCCCACTTGGTCGGCCACCCGGAGTGAGAGTTCGCGGTGCTCCACATAGATGGCGCCACAGGAAAAGAGAAACCCGGGGGGTACACAATCGGGTCGCTCATTTGGCTCTCGTTTCCCCACCTGTCTATATCTTACACCCTGGTCGCGGTACTCTATTGTCCTTCTGAAGGACCAGGTCACAAATTTGTATACAGCTTGAATTGCTGGGTTTAGCGATGTCGGCTGACCTCAGTTCTAGCAAATATTCTGATCTCCATTTTCTCCCAAAATTGATTCATAATGGTGTTTCGATATTTCCAACCTCGCGCCAAGTTTTCGGGGCTTGTTTGGATCGTCTTCTGGCATTTGATGGGAGGGAGGTTGGTCAATTGGTGTCCCACCACAAAGTGCTCTGGAATAAGAACCTCTCGTTCGTTTGCATCGGTGGAAATGAACGTAACCGGACGGGAGCTGACCTGCTGCTTCCACCTCCCGTGAGGACAATTGTCAGTGCTTCGAATGTCAGACTACTGCAGCCTAGAACCTTACGCAGCGAAATCTTGCTGACCTCACTAATCTCTCCCAAAAAGTCTGCCCAACCAGGCAGCTCTCACTACGATCGTTTTCCATCTAAATTTGTCGTTTGCAAAGTAACAGTTCCCGCTTTCTCCCCTTCTATCGATTAAAACAATCTCTGGATGTCTTTGGCTGCTCTTTTGAACTTTGAGGCATTGTCGGAATAAATTGTACACTCTGCGTGCCACGAATCGTGTGAATGCCAATAAAGAAGGCTGTTGTCGTTAGGTCGCTCACCAGTTCGAGGTGCACAGCACGTGTCACGGCACAGGTAAACAGGACGATGTAAACCTTGGAGCTTCACGCAGTCACGTCGACAGATAAGCGGCCCAGCGAAATCCATCCCTGTTTTTTTTCAAACGGTTCGCACCTTAAACCTCGGTCTGCTGGTAGTGGAGCTACAGGCTCGGAGGCTGGTGCAAAAGTTTGCCTTTGGCAAGTTATACAGCGACGTATGACCTTCCTTACGGCTTGTCTTACAGAGCCCAATAGGTTTCACGTATTTGCGTCAACGTGTCTTGAACTCAGCGATAAGAAAAAAGGTGAATCGGTGGTCTGAACGTAAAATAATTGGATGTTTCACTTCCGTTGTCGCTAAATTGCAATCGGCCACCAACTCTTACGATTCCATCATGTCTACATTGGGTTAAAGGCGCACTGACGCAACAAAATATGTTTTTTATTATCCGAAACGATTGAAACGGTGCCGGGACATATCCTCAAAATTCGAAACTTGGTAATTCAGTATTTGTGAATTAAAAAACAATTTCGAAATGCCGAATTTGAAGTTCCCGCGCGATCCCCGCTAGTGCAGTCAGTCCAATTTTGCGGTCTCCTGCGACTCGACTTTCTCTCGGACCTCCGCTGACCCGATGCGAGGAGGAGGTGAGCTGGCGGGATTGAAGGGAGCCGGCGCGGGAAGAACCGGTTTCATCGCCGACTCGCCCATCTGCTCAAGCGCCGCCAAGTTTTCCGAGAGAGGACACAAATCTAGGAAAGGACATCTCACCAAACTCTGATTTTTCGTATTTCAGCAGGACTGCAGTAGTGCGTTCGCAATTGCGTTAAAAACATGTTTTACGATTGCCGTTATTAAATGTTCTAGAAATGTCGCCTACAAAAGCTTCTAAATTTCCTGATTTTTGACGCCATCGATTAAAAGAATCAAGGAGTTGGGGCGGGAGATTTAAACGCCAAAAATAACAAGCGCCCGCGCGCGCGAGGAAATTTTTTTTCGCGTAGCGGTTTTTTGTTTTGTGTTAAAGGAGCTGTGCAACGATATTCAATAGGAATGTTTTTCACTTTACACGAGCTTACTGGTACTAGTGGGACTCAAGGATACTCGCACGCAACGCCACTGGCCAAGAAACTCCTTTGTTGCGGTGTAATTTCAAGGATAAAAGCGATCATTTTCATGCAATCTCTCCTTTGCAAAATTTGATGACGTAACGTGGGGACCGCAGTACACCCATATGACGATATTTGAATGCGGTTCATAGATTCGACCCGAGCATTGCGTGGGCACTCGATTTGGGCTCGTGATAATTACTAGCTCGAGAAGCATTCGGGTAGTGGCCAGTGTCCAATCGCTGCAACGACGACAATAGCCGAGCCATAACAATGTGGGAACTCAGCGCGTGTCCTGTGCTTTGCCGACACCAGCGCGTGGCTATGATCAACATTGGCGGCATATAGTCGGCTCCAGATCACGTGGCCGCTTGTTCTGGCTGCGAGTTGAGGGGTGAACGATGCTCGTTTTTCTTTAATTTTTTTCTGGGACTTCTATTGCGTGGGGTGAAAAACGAACGCGTGTTTCATAGGTCATTAACGTCAGGGATCCGTTTTAAACGGTATTTGCGCAAATTTCAAAAATTGTTGCATCGCCCC
>JAZHYW010038573.1:0-39268 GCA_037355805.1 Ixodes ricinus | reverse complement strand
GGAGATACGAATTTCGAAATCGGTAGCGCGGAAAATGAAATCACCATCCTCACACACAGCTTGTAGCTTTCGGTTGTTTAGAATGTTAAATAAATTATCAAGCTTATTTGCGATATTAACTATCCTGTTAATACTTTTTCTCTTACTTTTTTAATTGCAGAATAGTTAATTGTTGAAATTATAAGCTTAGGCTAGGTGGCGCAAACCACCGCCCGAATAAAAGTGTCCAGCAGCATTCATTCATCTATCCATCCATCCATCCCAATGTGGTCCAGTGTTCACTAATGCATGTCTAAGCAGCGAGACGTTGGTATGCCTCGATATATTGCCTTGCGCTTTTGGGAGAGGTAATTACTTCGGTTCGGTAAGATTGCACTGATCAAATTGCTCGAGGTTAGCACAGCCGTTCTGCTCCGCGAGTTGGAGTCCAACGCTGTTAAATTTTCTTCGCTGTATTTCACAATGAATAGCGTGTGTGTGGACTCGGAGAGAATCTAACTACGGCTGCCGCAGATTCATTCTGAACATCAATTAGCCAAGGCGATATATTCGCTTTATTGTACTTCTTAGCATATAAATTACCCCGAAGTAAACGCCGCCAATGAGCGGTGTAATTTTCTTTTCGTGGAATTACGCCACACTCACTCTTTCCGTTGCCAAATTCAATTATCTTATTAAAGAAGGAAACAATCGGGTAAACCTGTTCCATTCCTTTTATCAACTTGTACAATGGGTTTTTTTGCGAGACATTCGGTTGACTATGTCTATTTAGGAATGATCTGGAAATGCGCTCCTTATTTCTAAGAACAGTCAGCCCAGTCTGATGGCATTATCGCCTGGATTCTCCAATCGGTCAGTGACAGGGCATGGTGGCTTCGTTTCGCAGGGTCGACCGCATGCCAACCTGTCGCGCTCTTGCTTTCTTTTCCGCAGGTGCTACTGCGTGAGTCCCAGTGGAAAGGCGTACGACATGGAAAAAGCACTCCGTGCCTCGTTACTCCAAAGAAGCGGAAGAGATGACCTGCAGTACGTATTAACTCCCATGGAAATCACATTTAGTACTTGCATGAAATGTGTTTTAGAATGAACAGAATGTGTTCTTTTCCGGTCTCTCACTTGTACGTGTCTAGTCGCGCTGTTTCAACGTGAATGCGTACCAAGTCGACCAATTTTTCATTCTATGTTTTAGAGATGGTTTCCAAGCCTCGAGCGTCAAGAAACTGCGTAACAAAAATATGCTAACAGGGCCAGTTGTCTTTACAAAACACTGTCCCCTTCGGCAGGAATAAAACCTCCGACTTCTCGCTCAGATTAACAATACCTATATATCTCCCGTACAAGAGCTAGTAAGTTGCTTTGGTTAGCGTGGTTATAGTGGGCATATGTGTGCCCGTATTGCCAAAATAACTGACGCTCCAATGGAGGGATGGGCTCAGAACATGCTGCACTTCCTGTGTCTCCAGCCGCTCTCCGTGAGATTAGGATATATTGATATTCATTTCGGGCGTCTCCTTGATCACCTCGTATACAAACACAGTTGTGGGCGGGGATAGCAAGATAGACAGGTGGGAAACGGCCCATGAGGCCTACCGCAGCGCCGTGACCGGATTGTGTACTCGTCTGCTTGCGGGTACCCTTGATTTGCGACAGATGGCGCTGCTGGCAAGAAAAGAAAATCTCCGTCAGTTTAGCCGGTCGCCACCGGTCGCCCCACTTGGTCGGCCACCCGGGTGAGGAGTTCGCGGTGCTCCACATAGATGGCGCCACAGGAAAGAAACCCGGGGGGTACACAATCGGGTCGCTCATTTGGCTCTCGTTTCCCCACCTGTCTATCTTACACCCTGGTTGTGGGACACAAGAATTGCTTAAAGTAACCCTTTCATTCGCGACTCCAGCGGCGTGCGTTATTTTCTCCATTTTCTCTGTTTCGCATGTCGGCCGCCAGGTCGTCTCAGTTTTGCAGCTTACTTGTATGACGGTTGCTCCCTGCTTCTATAATTCACGTCTTTTCCATTGGGTGGCGTCGCCTCCTCTAATTTTGTTTTCTATATCGGTGTATGTTTTTACAATATGATAGACACAACATGGTGCATGTTTGGCAACCGAACTCACTCCTTGTATTTTTTCCTGCGAACAAACTGTGGTTTTAATAATTGAACGCTTTCGTAAAATGAGAAAGGTATACCAGAATTATGGTTTATTATTTCATGTTCTTCTTTCGTTGCTTGTTCATAGAAAAAATATATAAGCATAATATGTCAGCCTCCACAGCGGGGTAAAAGTTGCTATTCAGCTTGGCAATGGGAAAAACAAAAAGGATTGAAAAAAATATTAAAATTTAGCGGGGATTCGAATTACTTACTTCGTAGAAGGCTCAAAGCAAGGGGCTCCAAGCGGATACACTTGCTTGACTCGACTCCTTGTTGAGATGATCTACTTCACATGCGGTCAATAATGTCCTGAATGACTCGAAAACATTTCTCTGCGATCCAGCCTCTTCAGAAGGATGTGTATCTTAAAAACTTCCTGAAAAGGCTCTTCACAAAATTATGGTTTTGTTTTGCTCAAAAATGAGCAAACTCTGCGTAATCGGCACCTTAAAAAAAAATGGTGAAATATGTTTTTGTAATTCGCTCATCTTAAATATTTTATTAATTCGAGGTTAAAAATCTTTCTAAAACATTTCGAAAACATATTTCTTTATTTTCATATTGTTCTTGTGAGTATTTTTGTTTTACAGTTATTTTTTTCTTGTTGATCTTAATGGTGGCAACATCCCACGTTTTAGATGGATTATAAACGCAGGCCAAAGATATCTAACAACAGATATATACCTACCCTAACGATAGTACACAATGCACTGTTGTTAGCGGTAGGTATTAAAGGATACTTCAACGAAATTTGAAATATTCCCGTCGTGTTCAAAAATAGGTTGAATATGATCCACAATATCCGTAAACGCCAATCGCACGTTTGTATTTTGATCCTGGTGGCTGTATTTTTCGCTATAAACGGCCCACTCTGGCAAGCGCTCGGAGAAGGCCCAGCTTAGAGCACGTGACATCCAACGCGATCGTGACGTAGGTCGTCTCGAGGCGAGCAAAGCTACGGCGAGGCTGACGTCAAGAGGATGGCCTAGTCGTTCCAGCCACCGAAGCGGCTGTTTTTGTACGAAATTTGAGTGACGGGTTAATCTTCGATAATCTTGTAGGGGGACAATAGCGACTTCTGCGACACACAAAAGGGATTCTCGGGAAGAGGGGAGTTCCTCGTTCCACTCTCTTTCGTCGTGGCCGGAGGCGAGACAACCTCCGTCACTAGCTGTCAAGGTTCCTAGACGGGCATTACAAACGAGGCGTTAGCGACATCCACCAGGTGCTCATTGCTAATCGTTTAATTCGTTTTAAAATTCCTTTTCGAGACTTTTTTAACAAGATATTGGTATGTTCCATGTGATACTGCTCCTTTGAACACATATGGACCAAAAAATGAGCGCCGAAATTTCGTTGTAGTATCCCTTTAAAGAATCTACTATCCTTTATTGATCAATATATTTGTATGTCACCTCTGTGTCTACAACTGTGTGTGAAGCCAGTTGAAGGCAGTAAGCCTGTAACAATTATTTTGTTCAAAACAAGTTTGCACAATTTTAAAGTAAAAACAACAAGCCTTTAAAAAAAAATTCAGAGCAACTTCTCATTGTCTCGCATTCCCTTACACTGGATGTAATAACATGCGCTTTTTCTCCTGTCCATTATTACTACTCGAATAAAAATATACTCTGTTATTGCGTCACACTACCAAGTAATGACGTTTTCAAATAATCAACCCCACTTAGTTAATTATTAATTGAACAAAATGCGTGTGTGTGCGGGCGGGGGGGGGGGGCGAGTGGAGCTGCTCTCGTTCGTGATGTAATGAAGTTTGGCATTTTTTCAACCCTTCGCATGACAATACTCTAAGAAATTCAGTGCGTCTACTCTTCCGCGAAGCACTTGGGAGTGTCAATAGACCCACTTCAAAAGTCCCTGCCATCGCCTGTCCGCCCGCCATTGCTTGATCAGGTACTCTGAGAATGCATTGGACACGAGGACTGCGTCAGCGCTCGGCGAAGACTCGGGATCCAATCACACGCTTCGTGCCCAAGCAATGGCGACCGCCAATGTTGCTTTGATAGATTTTAGAAAATGATCTATTGCAGCAACTTACGAAAAAGCTCGGCGAGTGACGAGGCTAAAAGTGTGCTAAACATTAAAAAAAAAAAAAAAGTCTCCGTTTGTGGCACTGAGCGTGGCGTAAACACTAGACTTGAACACCAGGTTCTTTTGTTTGCTTTTTAGGTCTGAGCATAAATTCAGACTCGTCAAGCAGTTTGCAGCAATAGGCCCTTTTCAAAAGTACGTCAAGCAACATTGGCGATCCCCATTTCTCGGGCACGAAGCGTGCGATTGGAACCGAGTCTTAGCGCAGCGCTGACGCAGAACTCGTTTCCGATACGAGCCAAGCCGAGTTCAAGCCGAATGATGACGTAACGCTCGTGTCCAGTACATGCTCAGAGTGCGTGCCCAAAAAAGTGGCGGACTCCGATAATTGGCGCAGTAGCTACCAGATGGCGCACAATTTTTTTAAAGGGTCTATTGGCTCTCCCAAGCTTATCGCAGAAAACTAAACGCACGACATTCCTTAGAGTTAAGTTCACCACGGGAGGAGAACGTCTTCAATCATGCGTCTCGTACAGGGGAGGTCGTTCGTATATTGTTAGGGAAAGGTTTCTGGAGCAGAAGGGTCCGCGTACCGCACTCCAACGTTTTCCTGTAGGTAGCGGAGTCTTATCGTGTGCGGCAAGTTCGATATCTGTAATCGCACGATTTTATTTCGCACTTAATATTTCACATCGATCCTTCGTGAAATATTTTGTTTCACAGAGGACAGATTACGCTTGCAAAATTAGATGATTCAACTGTAGAATTCATGCCTTCAAATACTTGTTTTTTTCCACGGGCAGTATCAAGTCGGCTAACCATTAATATTGCATGAATGCTATTGCATTGCTTGCTTTTACAGCCTCGTTATACGACAGTGCTTATATATATATATATATATATATATATATATATATATATATATATATATATATATATATATATATATATATATATATATATATATATATATATATCATGGGCCCTTTCATCATCGTATACGTGGTCTCCAAAGTGGCAAATAATAGAAAATATGCAGATGAATGAACCGCACATGACTGATCAAGTAAGGTTTATTTATCTGCATATTTTCAATGTCTACGTACTTTTATGTTCTAAATTTCTCCTTGAAACTCAATTTTATTAATGCTTCTGTTTGTATATTTCTGTGTCTTTAATGTGCGTATTAGATACAGTGTTATATTTCTACATTTCGCAATTTCCTGCACCAATGCCTTCTGGGTGCTTCAGGTTAAATTAAGTAGATAAATAAATATATTCCCAATTAGACATAATACAACCCCGAGACTGCCCGTATGCAAAGGACGACAGATATATTAAAAGTCTTAGCATGTATCATCTTCACCAGCTCGCTTGCACCCCGACTTTCTGTTGATATGTTCCTGAGTTCGCCCATCTTGGTCTCGCGCAGACTGCCTGCGTGAACAACGGCTGCTCTGGGACGCCGGGCCGTCGGTTGCGTCGAGCATGCTCGTCACTACGTTCCGACTGCAACGGTGCGCCCGCAACGGCAACTATCTGCCGATGCAGTGCACCACACCGTCCTCGTGTCGCTGCGTGGACTCCGACGGCTACCAGAACTCGCCGGACGTCATGGCTTGGGAGAGGAAGCGCTTGAAATGTTACAAGGAAGAGTATGACCACTACTTCAAAGACGAGATCGAAGACTTCTGAGGGAAAGACTGACTCCGACTTGCGCCAGATCTTGTCTAAAGATGGCTTCGTATCAGTGACATAAAACCAAAGGCTTCTAGTGCGAGAATACACTGCCAAGTACCGTGATGCCACGGGAGAGGTAAAGAGTGCAGGAGGATTAGCGTTTCACGTTTCTACTGCCATCTAGGTGTCGTTCTGTTCAACTTAAAGGTATCATCCTTTAGAAGTCATCTCTGTGATTTGGGGCTGCTGCTGACAGCGGCGGAGATCGGTATTTATGGCGTGTTTTTACGTAAGTCGTAATCACGTCCGCCGTCTCTTTTTCTTTTTCTTTTTCTGCTGGCTTACTAAAACTCACACCGCAGTAGGCAATGCCCTACAGTCGCCTAGACACCTGGGCCGGCCTGCCAGAAACAGCGTCTCAGCTGAGACTGGGTCAAAGGAAGCAGTGCCAAGGTCAGCGCATGAGCTGAGCGTAAGTCAGACCCCGTCTCAAGACGCTCGCGCGCTTCAGCCTTTGCAGTGCTTTCTTTAAGCCAGTTTAAGCTGAGACGCTGTTCTAGCAAGCCGACACAGGTGTAGGGTTAAGTACTGGATGCCCCAACGGGGATTACAGAGCCTGATGCATAGCCACAGTTTTAAGTCCGGACATGAGAAGAGGAAAATAGTAATGCAAACACCATATTCGAAGATGCCTGTGTTTGTCTTTTTCTGTTTCTGTCTTGTTCAGTCTTTACTGGTTTAAAATGATCTATCATTACTTTCCCGATATGGCGCACACCCTTTATTATTCACGCAGTGTAGTCATCCGTTCAAATAAACCTCAACAAACTAAGTAGCCCGGTGTTCTTGTAATGTTTTCTTTTTCTTTAATTGGAAGTTATGTTGGTGCTAGTATTTGTGATGTTGACCTTGCGTGAATCTGTCATAAAGATATATTTATTTGATAATCAAACCTTCAGAATGGTTCTGGTTTTCCAGGCCATTTCTGACGTGCACCTTCCACGCGAGGTGCACGCCATAAGCAGTTTGGAAGACCCAGCAAGGTGAGCAACGATCACCCGAAACTTGCTGCTAGCGACGTGCAAAGACAGCACACGATACCACTCTTACCAAGACGACCCAAGCGGACACGACCGGTCGGCCACTCACGTCTCATTCTTATATTTAAACAGAACTAAAATTATACACTAAATAAAAAAACATAACGTTTTTATCTGACGTTACAGCATTTTGTGTGTGAAATAAAAAGCTATTACAGTATCTTGGTGGCGTTCCGAGCGCGAGATGCTTGGGCTTTTGCGTCGCCACGTGGTGGTGGTGGTACGACGTAGAGGTTTTACGTCCCCTAGGTTAGCCTTGCTCGACAGTAGCTGGCTTGGGCAGGAGATAAGCCCTGATGAGGGCTATTGAACGGTCTTACAAGCCCACGGTGTTGTTTGTCCCGGTATTAACCTACAGGCGGTCAATCTTTTTTGTGTCCCGCAGGAAGGCGAGCACTGCTTTGAAAGTCCTTTGACACGTCCGTTGGGGTCCGTCTGGGTAGAGAATGTCGACTGATGATACAGGGTTGCCTTTGTTGATTCATAGGCTCCTCACTGCTCTGCTCGCTTTATACGCTGGGCATGCACACAGGGTGTGGTGCACTGTCTCTTCTGCATCACACTGGTGGCAGTTTGGACTTTTTGGCTTCCCACTGAGTCTAGGAAGACATTTGTGTATGCTGTATTTGTCCGCAGGCGGCGCACAGGCATCTCAGCCGATTAAGAAAGCCCAGATAGAGCCCTCTTGGTAGCGTTGGTTATTGTTTGTCCTGTAGCAGATGCCAGCGGATGCCAAGTGCCACCTGTTGCGAGTTCACGGGAGTCGCGACTGTGGGGGCTTCGAGGTGGGCTGCTGTAGCGAGTCCATCTGCCCGTTCTTTCCCTCTGGTGCCGACGTCCTGGGATCCTTTGGAGGTGAACTGACGATCCCCGCGCTTCCCCTAGTGCCATAATTTCCGCACTCGCCGCTGAGTCTGCACACTCTGCGTTCGCTATTTTTGGATGGCACATCTTGAGTATGCGAGTAGCACCACCTGTTGCGGTAGCAGCGTGGCTGCTGCTTTGAGGGCCTTGTCAATGTCCACAAGCTGGGCCATTTCAGAGGATATAGGTGCCTGCAGTTTCCCGTACCACTACATACTCCTTTACGGTATGTGGAATGCTGCCGTGTTGGAGGTTCGCGACTTGTTTACGGACCCATCGTGTATATGTGAAGCCTCCCGCTGTGCTGATCTTCCAAGTGCGCATCCAACGTTGTTGTGATCCACATGACTGGCGTATTCTTTTGGGACGAAGGTGCTTTACCCGGATGTCACTGGACACCTTGATCACATCCCATGTCGCGATCTTAGATTCGGATGTGACAGCCGGTAGTGGAGCGGCGGCGTCAATAAACTCTTGTACCAATTCCTTTCACGACACCTTTTTCCTGAACTGGATGCGGTGTAGGAACCATCTGCCTGGGGAGGTTGTTGCTAGTTTTGCCAGCTGGTTTTGACTTTTCACCCTGACTCGACTTGCGAGCGGCTCTGCTCCCGCGCTATCGAGGACCGCCACGTTTTTGGAGGGATTGGGGAATCCTAGGGACATTCGAAGTCCGCGACGATGGGATCTTTCCAATTTTTTCATGTCCGTCTGGGATGGGGCCATGTAGCGCAGCCTGTGCATCACTCTCGATGTTACGAGTGCCCCGTGGGCGGCAACAACGGTTTTTTCTGTGCACCCGCATGATGTCCCCGTCATGCGGCGGATCGCATTCAATGCCGGCCTGCAGGCATCAGTTGTTCCTTAACGGCTTGTGCCCAGCGCAGCCGGTCGGTGACGATGATTCCTACAAATCACAGTCTGCCCACTTTCTTGACGCATTTCTCCGCCGGTATGATGTGTGCTGGGCAAAACCGACGTCCATTTCCGCGTACTGGCATCCACACACTCTTGTTTTTCGAGAGGTTCATCCCTGCTTCCACCAAGAAGTTGTCGACCGCCTGGACGACAACTGGTATGCTGCGCTCGACCTGTCTGGTGTATATTCCCGCTACCCAAAGGCATACGTGGGCTGAATAGAGTGACATTTGCACTGGGAGATTCATTGGGAGAATAGCGAGAGGTAGTGTGGCCATTACGATGTTAAAAAGCACTGGGCTCAATGCACTTCCCTGAGGCAAACCCTTGTGAAGCACACTCGGTGAAGACACGGTGACCTCGGGTTGAATCTGAATTATTCGTCCAGTGAGATAGCTTGACAAGAGCTTGTATTTTTCCGGTGAGCCCGATCGAGGTCAATCGCTGGAGGATGGTATCTTCAGGTATCCGGGTAGAAACCGCTCCCTGGTAACCCCGCATCAACCAATGTCAGTACAGGACTTGGGTACCGTTGCAAGTGCAGGCTTACCTAACAGTGTTTGGACGCGAGGCCCCGACAGCTCCACTGCGACACACTCTCGTACATCCTCTTGCCCTCTTGTGTGCCTGGGGTGCCGCTCTTCCTTTTGTGCTGGGGCCGCCTTCCTGTGTGATTAGGTTGGCTGACTCATCACGCAGGGCTCAGGCATTCTGTGGGGTGATTGCCTCGAGACTTTCTCCAACGACTTCAAGTACCTCCAGTGCAAACTTTGCTTCCGGTGTGTGGCCTCGTGCTTGTGCCAGCTGTGTCTCACTTCTCTGACCAAACGTGCCACCATCCGGAGTTGGACAAGGTCCGCAGCGTCGGCTGGTGGTCCTGGTTTTCGCCCTTCCTCCCGTGTTGCCTTGGCGTCGGATCGGCGACCCTCTTCCTGAACTGTTTTTGCTGTCTGACGTACACGACTGATTTTCTCCTTCTGAGAGCGGGTGGCGTCTGTCTCCTTCCATCTTCCTCCCTTCGGTACGGCGTCCGTTCAGTCAGGGGAAATCCGTTTTAGAGCGCAGCTCTTAGGCGCCCGTTTACGGCTTGAGCGGCGTCGGCGTCGCCGTCTGCGTAACTGTAAGGTCACGTGACCCCCACAGTCACGTGACCCCGCAGGACACGTGACCCCCCAGGTCACGTGACACCCCAGGTCACGTGCCCTCCCCCCCGAGGTCACGTGGCCCAGCGTGAGGGGAGGAGGAGAAAGAAGGGGTATACCCTCCCTCAGTACCCTTCCCTCCTCCTCCTCAAGAGCTGCGCTCCAATTCGGCGTTACAGGGAGTTGCAAGCGGCTTTAATTTTTTTCTTGGCGGCCTCTGTGCATCGGAAGTGTTTGAGCTTGTGGCTGCAGACCGCTGTGTGCCCTTACGGATCTTGTCCGGGTTCTACTCCTTTACAGCCGCTTGGGCTTCCGCGTGAGTAGACGCTGCCATGGCCTACTGCTTGCACACTCGTCCTTCTCTCCATAGGGCTCGACACAGGTTTGACGTGGTTGCATGACTCCACCGACAGTTCACGCAGCGAATATAGTCTCGCTCTCAGATGCCCCGGATGCGTGCCTGCCGGAGCATTTCGCGCACATCAACTTTCTCTCGCAGACCGCTGCCACGTGACCAATTCTTTTGCATTGAAAACACTATAGTGGACAAGCCACAAAAAGCGTGACGGCGTGCTGCAAGTATCCCACGAGAACATAGTGAGGAAGATCCTTGCCTGTGAAGGTGACTCAGACTGTAGCCAGCAGTCCCAGCCGCCGCACCCCGAGCACGTGGTGACCTGGGGCTCGCACGCTGTTACAGATATATTCCTCCGTCAAGGCCTGGTCTACATCCCAGAAGACCCCCATAATGTGGTGTGTGCTCCACGGATCCCGTGTGTCGACCGGTGTGTCGCATAGGCCTTTGGTTTGTAGGGGCAACGACACAGCTTATTTCGTGTTGACATCCACCGCTACCAGACTTTTCCGCAGCCGTTAATCTGTATCCTCTTGATTTGTTGAGGGGCGATAGAGTCGAAGTAGGAGTTCAACTGTACCTTGTTGAATTTCCCCACGCTGGTTTTGTCGGTTGGCCAGAACAACACTGCACGTCCAGCGTCTGCAGACCTGGAAGGCGTCAGCGACTTCCTTGAGACCTCTGTATCCCCACTGTTGGCTGAGCCACGCTGGCTTTTTTCCGTCCTATGGGGGTGTAGCCGTCCTCCGAGTCGTCCCTATTGATGTTCTGTATGTCCATCCTATCTTCGATAGAGGACTCGGCGTCGGAAACGTAAGATGAATCTGATACGTTGGACGACGGTGTGGGACTCGAGCTGCGGTCCCTTTTCCGTTGTAGCACCTGGCGTAGCCGTTAGGCCTAGCTCTGCACCCCCGATTCCGCGGACGTCCCTTCTCCGCTGAAGAAATGTTCTGTGGCACTGCGACCCTCACTTCTCCTTCCTATCCCCACCGCTCTCGATGCGGGTTACTTCTAACCTATGACCTACAGAAAACCGGGGCTACAAAGAACTGCAACCATATCCGTCTGATCCGACAGCAAAACGAATCGAGTCGCGTTCTGAGAAAGCTGACTCTTAAATCTCTCTTGCGTAGCGTACGCTGAAGCAAGCCCTAAATTTAGCGCTAGCATGCGCTAAAAATTAAGTAAGTTATTTTAAAAATTACCATTATCCGGCTGGGGATCATTTGGACAGGACTTCAATCCCGTCGGGGCATCCTTGTATTCGTGCTTCAATAATAACCTCTTCGGGCAAATATGGCTTAAATAGCTTTAAACTACGTGTAACTGCCTAGTGTTCCATCCGAGGGCGACGTTTTCTTTCTTTTTTATAGAAAACCAACGTACAAAAACATTCTGTGTTAGAAAGGGCCACGTGAACGCTGGTTCGGTTTGCTTTCAAATAGAAGCGATAATGGGTATGTTTCCTGGGAGCTGCAGCACGTGTCGCAGAACGTGTGGTTGTCGATCAAAAGGAGCCGCGCTTGTCACCCGTCAAGAACATCCCCTCGCTCCGGCGACCCCGGCACGCCGGACGCATCATTCAAGCACTGTTTATTTACCCGACTACGCACGTGTTTAGGTGTCCCTGCCCCGACAGCACAAAACCCGGAGACGCGCGCGGATACATTATCCGTTTTATGCTTGCGCCTATCTAAAACGATTTGCCGCACATGTTGCTTCGTATGCAAACTCTGTTTGCTTTAAACATGCACGTGGTCGCTCTTCGCCGGGCATTTACATCTGCACGAGGACCTGCGACACGGCGTTTTGCAAGTTGAGAAGGCCGCACGGGAGCAAGTCACCCTCAGTCAATAGCGCCTAGAAGACTAGGCCTACGCGTGACGTCATCGTTCGTGGATCGCCGACCCGCCGCTACCGGCAAACAAGCTGAACCTCGACGAGAGTGCGCCTGGCATCGCCATGCACTATACGAGCTAATGTTACCGATCAAGCAGCATCAAATGTGCAAGTCACTTCGCCTTTTTCTGTTTATGATTGGTTCAGCGATGACAGAACACGTCCAGAAATGTGACAAACACCAGGATGGTACGCTTTTGAGCCTTTCTGATTGGTCCGATCAGGTGGTATAGCGTCGGCTGCGTCAGACTGAAGGTGGAACGAAGTGTATACGGAGCGCAAGTTCGCCTGCTTCATGCACAGAGGTTGCGATGATGTCAGAACGCCGAGCTCTCATTTGCCGATTGAAAAAGAATAGCGAGTAGACCTCGAGGCATCTAGCATTGACGTCTATCCACTATCCTTCCAACCATAGCCAATCAAAGCTCGGCACCGTTCTGACGTCACCACAACTCCTGCGCAAGTAGCAGACGACTTGCTTTCCGCGCTGCGTCGCGGTCGTTTGGAGAGGCTATACGAGACGCGCTGCGTGAATCCGCTAGTGATGACGTTTCTGGGGCAAAGACGCGGGCCTTGTGTTCTAAGGGGTGCTGCTACGGTGCCTGAAGCACGCCTTGGACTGGTGTGTTTAGCGTCCTATCCAGCCCATACTTTACAGTCACAGAAGCCGGCGTTGCATGTTGCGGGATGTCGCGATCCCGGGGGTCAATGTTAGCAGTCCCATAAAGCAAAAAAAAAAAACAAGAAAACAAAAAAGAAAGAGGGCGAGCAAACGCGAGTGTCGCTGTCGACAGAAGCGGTTTTATCGCGTTCCCGAAGCGATCCCTCGAGGGACCGCTTCTGGGAACGCGATAAAAACACCAGTTCGAGTCGCGTTCCGGGCACCATAGCATTGCCTCAACACGTGAAGAAATAGACCGACATCCCCCTGCACGCGTCCCTACGGACTTCGTGATCACTTGGCGAGATATGCCATAGCTCGGAGGTTTGTGCCATTATCTGCCATCACAAATGGATCTGCTGAGAAAATAATTTCTTAAAAATTTGTTCTTAAATTATTTTTATCATTTTCCGCCATACTCCCTTTCTTCTCACGAAAAACTGCAGTGGACGCTGCGAGTCATCAGAGCCAATCCATTGCGATGCAATTGTCACGTGACCTTCGGTAGGGAGGCAGCAAAGCGCGTAATTTCGTGATATGCTCATAGCCCCGGATGAGCCATGGACTGTAAATTAATGTACACCCTTAAGGGTGTTTTGCGGTATCTGTAACTCACACCTTAACACCCCTAGTAAAGGGTGTGTTGGATACAATAACACCCGTGTAATGGGTGTTCAAGACAGCATTACACACTATACAAAAAGCGTGCAAGGGTGTAAGGGTGTGCTGGTTCACAGATTTGCGTTTGACTGAACGACTGAGTTGGGAGTGCTTGCAACTGCTTATGATAGAGGCACTGGCGGCCATCAGTCAAAACGGATTAGAACACTTCCGACCCGCGTATAACCAGACTGGAGGTTTTGTAGTATTTGGAAGGCCAAATCTACAAAGGTTTCTTCTAACATTTTCAAAGTTTTTTGTGCCTATGGTGAAATTAGTAACCATATTCAGATCGGAAGTGTGCTAAGACTTCTTAAGAGATGGTGCCAATGTGTTATTCTAATCATAAGCAGTAGCAAGCAGTCGTAACTCAGTCGGTCAAAGTTACCAGAAAATATGCGAAAGAGCCACGCTTTTCTGTTTCGATTGTAACGCATACGTTGCCTGCAATAATAATCTGTTTCTGCTGTTGAGAAGATTTTTTAAAAAAATGCTCGAAGTGGTTGCTGCATGCCTGCATCCAATAATGCATAAAACATAGAAATAGTGGATAAATCTGGAACGCATTTTTTTTTCCTGCATATAGAACTCTTTGGCTGTGAATGATGCCTTCTATGTTGCAATGAAACGTTCTGCGGTGAACTTAGGTCTTTAAATAGTAACACCTAAAAACGGTATTCCAATGTGTTGCAAACATAAAATGGTATTATTTTGTACCTTGAATTTAAACGTCCATTAGCTGTGTAATAGGCTGTAGTTTCTTCCCCTATGTCGATTACCCGAAGCAGCCGTCTGCTCCCAACGTATAAGTACAAGAGCGTGTCAGTCTCCTTGAAACTGGGGCCGCGGACATGCCACAAATGAGGGTTTGCTTTGCCCCCTAGAAAAAAATACAATAGAAAACAATATTGTAGTTATAGTGAAATGCACCTGAGACATTTCTGGCTCAAATTGAAGCCGAAATTTATGCTGGTGAAACCCCACTCCAGCTTCGTTAAATTTACCTGCACCTCAAATTCGCCACCCGGCTCCAAAATCCACTTTCCGCCTGCGCGGATCCGCCTGCAGGTCTGCCTGTAAATCCTCTTATGTAAACGTGACATAAGCTTGGGATTAGCCGGGCCGAACAAGTCTTTTGTCAAATTTGCCAAGTTGTGTCACTGACAGAGACACTCGCCATGCTTAATAGTGCGTTTGGCCAACGCAGGAAACTAAGCAAATAACTAATCGTCCGCATGCAAACCAAAGGGGAAAGTGGTCAACGCCCTTATCAACTTTGCGGAACGCGACTTTACGGAAGTGAAAAGGCATTCTGTGAAACCGCCCTATAGACCTTTGCATCGCTTATCACCCGAGAAAAAAATGCTGAGTCAGTGAGCTGTGGACGCACGCGCAGCGTCCGACATTTCGCACAGCAGATCAACAGCGCATTCTGAGAGGGCATTCCACAGACGAGCAGACGAAGATGGCAGAGTGCAGAAGGCGAGTTTTGCAAAGGTTTATACGGCAAAGTCATTCAAAATGTGTCTTTTGCGCATATGAACGCAAGGAGGAGCATACCAATCAAAAGGGCAACATTGAGAACGCGTAGGGAAGGCGCGAGGACGAGGCAGCCGAGCGCTCTCTGTCATTGGCTGAGGTAGGGGGTAAACAAAAGCACGTGGGCGCGTTTGAGGGTAAACAAAATCAATCAATCAATCAATCGAGTTTATTGTCATGAGTTGCAGCATACAAATTATTGAGAACCATCTGGGCCCATAGCCTTTTGGCTAGTTTGGGCCCATTTTAATAATAACATAGTAGGAAGGCAGCACTCTTAAGAAATATTACTGGAAATACAATAAAAAGAAAAAAAGAAAGAAAAAAAGAAAAGACAATAGCAAATAAACGTAGAAAGTGACTTGTTCAACTACATCAGGTAATTTATACATTATATAATAACGACACGCATAAGGAGCACGAGTGTATTCAAAGTGAAATCAATATTTTTTATGAATTCAATAACAGAATATGCGATTGAGTTTCAGGATGGTGGGAGACATGTTCTATTAAGAAAAATATAGTATTTCAAAGCGCTGTTAAAGTTGCCTGACTGGGTGACTGAAGATGGTAATGTGTTCCAGATTTTAGTTCCGCATGATTGCATCAGTCGCTCGCCGTATACGTTTCGAGACCGTGGTATGTTAAAGTGACCAGATGTGTTCGCCCTTGTTAATCGAGTACCCTTAATTAAGATGTTCGCTGCCAGTGGATTGTTTGATTTTAAAATATTATTTATTAAGCAAGCAATCTTATATTGTTTAATTTCCAGAAATGTGAAAATGTGAAGTCGATGAAATATGATATGTGACGGTTGGGAATAGTGGGAGTATGTCAAGATTCTGAGGGCTCTCTTCTGTAATTTGATCAATGGCAAAAGGTAAGTGTTATAAGTTACGCCCCAGGCCTCAATACAATATGTTAAATGACTATGAAATATAGCAAAATATATAAGTTTCATCGTGGGAGTGTCAAAGCATTGTCTCGCCTTCAGTAAGGCAAAACAAGCATACGTTAACTTTTTACATGTGTTTATAATGTGCTGTTGCCAATGAAGATGAGAATCTAATGTTACTCCCAGATATTTAAATGAACTAACTTCTTCAAGGATTGAATTTCCGATGCAAATTCGGAAACTGTCGGTATTAACATCTTTTTTATTGGAACGAAAAACTATATACTTAGTTTTATTTATATTTAAAGTCAATTTGTTAGAATTAAACCACTCCTGAAGAACTGTTAGTTCTTGATTGATTGTGTCTTGTAAGTTACCCAATGATTGGTCCGTGTAAATTAAGACGGTATCATCAGCGTACATTAATATGTCAGAGTTTAAGGCCATGTTAGGTAAGTCATTAACGTACAATGAAAAAAGTATCGGTCCCAGTACAGATCCCTGGGGAATTCCGGTGTTTATTTGTCTTATCGAGGATTTATGATCTAACAAAGAAACAAATTGCGAACGAGATGACAAATAACTTGTAAAGAAATTTAAAGAGTGACCTCTGAAACCATATCGTTGTAATTTATTAAGAAGAATTTTATGGTCTACGGTATCAAATGCCTTTTTAATATCTAAGAATACACCGATACTAATGTTATTGTCATTTAAGGACTCATTAATTTTCTGAGAGAGAGAGATAACAGCACTAGTAGTTGACTTATTTGGACGGAATCCATGTTGATGCGGGGTGATAATATTGTATTTTTCTAAAAACGAGTTAATGCGTCGTACAATTAATCTTTCGAATAGTGTATTAATCGTGCTTAAAACTGATATAGGCCTATAATTTACAGGTTCATTAACGTTCCCACATTTATGGATTGGGCAGACTTTAGCGATTTTTAGTTCATCTGGATATACACCTTCTGTTATAGAATGGTTAAAGATATGTTCCAATGGAGAGCTAAGTACATCAATATTGCATTTTAAGACCTTAACTGAGATGCCATCAGAACCTGCAGATTTTTTATTAGACATTGAATTAACTAGATTTATAATTTCTATAGTCGTAATTTCTTCAAAAATAAAAGTTTTTGGAAGAAAGTCAGGTAGAGAAACGGAATGTGCACTGCCGCTGGCAATGTTGTTAGCTAGGTGGTCTCCAATATTAGTGAAGAAAGAGTTGAATGCGTCTGCAGTCTCATCCGTTACTATAACAGGAGTTGTTTGCTTTTGCGATCTTGGCTTAATAACAGAGTTAATCACATTCCACGTTTTTTTGAAGTCCCCATGACTTTCGGATATAAGATTAGAGTGATATTCTTTTTTACGCGCTCTTATCAGTGATAGAGATAGGTTGCGATGCATTTTGTATTGTGCCAAGTAGTAAGAATTATGTTTATGACGTTTCAGTTTCTGCTGCCACATGTTCTTCTCTTGAAGTGCGCCTAAAATTTGACGAGTCATCCAGGGGCAGATCGGTTCTGAATAATGTGGTTTTCTCAATTCACTCGACGAATCAGCGATTGCAGTTTTTAATACTGTGATAAAATTTTCAAATTCGATATTGATATCGGAATTGAATAGTAAATTAAAGTCAAATGCCGATAATTTTCTATGCAAAAGTTCGTAATTAATGCGATACCTTAAATAGGGTGTACTAAGGTGAGGTGTTTCTTCAGCGTTCATAGGTAGAAATATGAATATTGGAAAGTGGTCGGCAATGTTTGTCTCATATACACCAGCACCGTCGTGTGCGTCTTGATTACATAAGATGTGGTCAATGAGCGTGGATGAATCGGGTGTCACTCTTGTTGGTTCTGTTATTACATTCGTGAAGTTAAATGACTGTGTTAGAAGTAGATAATCTGTGGGCACAGTTTTACACAAATCGATGTTGAAGTCACCACAAATGACAGATTTCTTACTGCTTTGCGTAATAAATGTAAGAATGTCTTCCATTTTATTGAGGAACAAAGACATAGATGAATCCGGCGGTCTATATACAACAGCCACCACAACACCATAACAAAGTTCCAAAAAGAGAGCTTCTATATCATTAGTTGAACATGTTAGATGAGGGAGCTCGTTAAATAATATAGATGATTTTATATACAGTGCAACACCACCGCCTCTATGAATTGCATTTCTAGGTAGCGAAACCACAACATACCCAGGAATATCAAAATGCTCGTCACTTTTTAGCCACGTCTCGGTTATGCCTATTATATCATAAGTAAACGAATGTTGGGATAGAAAAGCAAGAAGGACGTCTCCATTTTTGTGAATACTTCGGACGTTGCAGTGTAGCACGGAAAGACAAGCTTTCTTTGAGTATAACGTATTCACCGAGGTGACAGATAGCATTTTAGTTCAAAGTCTCAATTTATTGTATAGAAGCAGAGGGGAGGGAGGGCATTACACAATTTGTACGAGGTCGTCATCACAGGTAATTTGGATCACCTTTGAGTTATCTGCTTTTCTCATCAGAATCCTACCTCGTGAAGTCCATGTGAATTTCCAGCTTTTTTCACGCTTCAGTTGCAGGGCTTTCCCAAGCAGGATCTTATTTTCCATGCATAGGTGCTCATTGATGTAGATTGGTTCATTTGTTGGGAAGCCGAGAGCCGCGGCATTTAGGCGCTGTTTCTTCGCCGCTTGTAGTACACCGTCACGAACGGAGTGTGCGAAGAATCGAACAATAATGTTTGATTTAGTTTTATCTTTCGTCGGTACCCGGTGGATGGCGTCTATGTCCTGACTTGCAATTTTTGTGCGAAGCTTCTCGCCGATGTTTACGATTATTTCATCGAGGGACTCGGTCGGAGACAAAGGGACTCCCTTTATCTCGATATTGCTCCGTCTGCTGTACTGTTTCAGCTCTATCAGTTCTTTTTTGTTTCTGAAAGCTGATTGTATAGGTCAGTACAGTCTTTGCGGGTTCGCAGTTGTTCGCGCTTTAGCGTGGCTATCTCAGTTTGCATTTCTTTGACTACCGTTTTAAATCCTTCAAAGTTGGCATTTATAAAAGACATCGAAGTTTGCACGCCTGCAATTTCATGCTGTATCGCTGCATTGGACGACTTTACGCCAGCCAGTTCGCTTTTAATTTCTGAGCTGTTAGCGTCCACTTTGCTACAGAGGTCAGCGAGAAGTTTAGCAACTTCTTTGATGGTGGATGGTTGTTTGTCTCCCATTTCAACGCAAAATAACGCTTGCACACACAAAAAAGCAGGGCAGAATTGTCACTTGAGCGATCCAGGTGCGGCTTACTGAAGATGGTACCGTGTGTAAATGCAACGTACCTGTAACGTTTGGAAGGTATTAGAAGATAGTCGACCTGTGGCTGCCTGGATCGCTCAAGAAGTGGGCTACAGCTGGCAGCACGGTTATTTGTAGGTGCTAGCAGGAAGTCAGTAGGGTCAGTCCAAGTGTCCGGAAATGGGATGACCAGAAGGGGAGGCGTCCGTGTCCGATGACGGTCAGGTGTCAGCAGCTATCTCGATGACATGAAATCGCCCGGCTCAGCTCGACGTGAAATCTGCAGATCCAATCTTGCACTTGATGCGCCGACTCACGGTATGCCTGTAACGTTTGGAAGGTATTAGAAGATAGTCGACCTGTGGCTGCCTGGATTGCTCAAACGCACGAGGTGCGCAAAGAGAGCAGACGCACTTGCAGACCGTAAAACCTTTCCAGCGTTTATCACCGGGGCGAAAATCCCGAGTCACTGAGCATCTGATATACCACAGAACTGAGCAAGAGCGCATGTTCAGCAGAGCAACAGCGCATGCACCAAAGGCGCGCGTACACCGCCCACACCCGGGGCCTGCAAACGCAGGCTTGTTTGTAAACATGCAGTCTGTTGGTGTGTAGAAGGTAAAGTTGGCGATAATTGATAGTTCGAAAATGCACCTTCTGAGCTGAGTCAGAAAGCTCAGGCGATATCGTCTTGATCTGCCGCGGACTGTTCTAAGAGGAGTACGAAAAAGCGTTTCCTGGGTGATTTCAGATAAAAGCTTCATATATCTGGAAACAATTAACTTCAAGGCGAACTTTTGACAGTCACCAATTTACGTCAAGATTAGTTCAACGTGTCATTAGACACATCTGGACTGGTCAAATCAAATTGCAAATACCCATAGCTTTTTTGTTTTGTTTTTTTACGAGAAGTTATTGCATTTTTAAGTGTGGTTTGCGAGGCTTAGAGGTTCTACTGGCAACACCGAAAACGTGACGTCGAAGGCTATAATAGGTGGGCAGTAGATTTGCTTTTACGGGTTGCAAGACGTTTGCCGGTGTTAAATAAATGCCGAGAAAATTCCCGCCGAACAAAACGAAAAAAAAATAACGCGCAGACATACGAAGAACAAGAGGAGCAGCAAGCTATTCGTGAAAGGCGAGCGGGAGGAAGGAGAACGGCGCGAATCGAAGCCATCGGTCGGACCGCCAAGCACGGTTACGGCCAGAGCTCCGGGAGGACCAGCCGCAAAGGTTGGCTACGGGTGCTCAGTCAGCGCGGAGCGTCAACGAGGCGGCGCTGCTTCGGACAGCCCCTGGAGAGCGCGCTGCACCGGCATCCATACCAGCATCGTCAGCGCCGACGGTCTGGAAGACACCGACAGAAGAGACTTAGACGAGAACTACCACGGGATTATTAATTCGAAAGCGTTGAACTGCACCACGGAGCGAACCGACGTCATCAGCTTTGAACCCGCACCAAACGGCACCTAAATCCTCTGTCCCAATAGAGCGAAGTGAGGCCGCGATCTGATGGATAGGCTCCTATTGGCTGGCGCGCCTCATCAAGGAACAAGGCTCCCATTGGCTCTCGCGCGCCGTAGTTCCAAAAAACGCCACCAGAGACGCCCTCTTCATGGCGGCGTAGCGCACGCAGGGGCCCCGCTACCGGTAACAGTGCGGGCCTGGCCGCACGGCCCGCTAGGGCAACCCGGAGAAGCTGCACGGCCGTGCTCAGCGCGGCGCGGCCACTTCGCGAGAGCGCGCGCTCGGCCGTCGGCCACAACCTCCGCAGTAGCGAAACGTGGCCGTCCACGCCAGTGCGCCGCAGACGAACTAAGGGAGCGGGAAGAACGACATTCATGCTTTCGCATTCACAACTCATAAGCAAGTGTACAGATGCATGTCCTCGGACTTTTTCTTATCGTGACTGCCTTACGGCGCGTTCGCATCAGCGATGTGCAGCACTCGCGCGATAACGTTCATCGCAACACCGACCATCGCGGAAAAAAAGGGACGCGTTTCGAGCAGTCGCTAGCTGACCCGATTGTTTTGCGATGCGATCTAGTCGCGTAGCGGCTGAGCCAATCAGCGGCGCCCCGAAACTGACACGCCGGTTTGTTTACATCCGGCATTTCCTTCAGCGGAGCGCGAGTATTCGGGAAGCAACTCGCTCAACGCCCGCGCTAGTCTAACCATCCGATTGTTTTGCGATGCGATCTAGTCGCATCGCGCGAATGCTTCACATCGCCGGTGAAAACGCGCCTTTAAAGTAACTATACTCGGTGTCGTGCTTTTCAAATCTTAATTTATATCTTTGCTTCGCTTCTAGTAGTTTTCTCTCTTCCTTTTTGTTCGCAAATAGACCTGTTTTTCTTCTTTTTTTTTTTGCCCTGCCATGAATGTCGTTTTTTTCTTTCTCTCTGACAAAGACGAAAACATGTGACGATACCCCACTGGAGATCTACGCGGGAAGCTTGGAATGTTACTTTTTCGCAAAACCGTCATTCGCTGTATTCTCATTACCTATTTCGCATTTTGAGATATTAAATAACATGTCAGTAAAAGTAAAAAGTGGGCATTGTGAAAATGTGTATAAGATTTTCAATACTCCCCTCAAAAGAAAAAAAAATCTTTTTTTTTTAAAGACGAAATGGCTGCGGTGTTGTTACTCCGACGCGTATATTATTTAGTGGCCCTCGTGACATTCGGAAAGTTAACGATGAGACAAACCCCAAGGAGCTGCCATCACTAAAACATTCCGCGGTGCCGACGCCGACACGTTTTTATGCGAATCTCTCCGAACGACTCGTTTCCCAAAAATGGCGGAATGCGGTGGTGACGGCTTATGGGCGGAAGGTGCGTCGGTGGAGTCCATTCACCCAAGATATGCGAGGCTTGGGAATGAAAGAAGTCAAATACGCGAATCACAGTGTCAACCCAGCGTTTCGCGCAGTATTTGTATTTTTCTTATCTCTTCCAGAGCGAAGAACACGCATCCACGGGTATACCGTGCGATAGTCCGGGATGTAACTCGCAGCTTGTTGCCCCGTACCATAAGCATTGAATAACGATGGCCTCGGGTGCCGAAGTTTGGGTAGCCATTAAAGAGGAAATCGTACAATAAGCGGCACTTTGTCACGGCTTGTTCGCCGCACTGCTCAGTGTTCATCCAACACAAGGCATGTGCGTCGCATTTTTCCAGTCATCCACTTTGATCGAGCACGGGGCATAGATGCTGCTGCACCAGCTGAGCACTGATGCACGAATTCCAGCTGAACGCTGACGTAGCGTTTGGTCAGAGAAACGGCGCGTCCGAAACAGACAAAAAAACTGGTAAACACTTACGCTACCCATGAGGTGAAACACTGCGACAGCTGAGGTGTGAATCGGAGGCGCTAAGTTGTCATTTCGGAGGAGATGAACTGAATGAATGGTAAAGGGGGCGGGGGGGGGGGGGGGGGGGAGGGAGCGCGCACTATTGGAGACCGCATAGGCGTTTCGTATAAACCCAGTAACACAGCGTTTTGAAACCAATGAGGTTGTATTAAGTAGGGAGCTTCTCGTGAGCCTGTCAAACAATTTTATTGTTTAACAGGTTTGAAGTGTTTAACTGAACACTTCGAAAATCGCGCGCCCAAGTTTGAAATCCAGGGAACGACTAAACTGCATCTGTATGCATGAACCGTTCCCTGTCGTTCGTGTGGCCGCCTGTGAACATCGTATGCAATGCTATTGGGCACGAACTAACACCGCCTTGTGGTCACTGAAGAACACTTCCAAAATCGCGCACTACGTGTTTCAAGCGTGTAGCTCCAGGCTAATGTCGTGCCCGGAGTTTCCCCGGCTTAACACGCACCTAGCTTTGTGCGTTTAATCGCCCGAGAACCTTTCTGGCATAATTAGCAAAAACGGTTTGTTTTTATTATTTCCATTATAAGCAGTCTCATATTTATGTTTGTACGTGCCGTCATGATGTCCCGTGATGACGTATTGTCATGTGACGTCTGAATGTGACGTGACGTCACAGTGTCCCGTGACGTCATGACATCACGTGACTCACGGTGTCACCTGACATCATTAAGTCGAGTGGTGTCACTGTGGAACGTGACTTTGCATGACAATGTCACGTCGTGGCGTCAGCTTCCACCAGGTAACAGGCAATGTTATTATATAATAGCTAAGTTACGGAACTGGTCATAGACGCTGCTTGCACAAACAGTATCCCCCTTCACCCCTCTTGCAGTTACCACAGCAACTGTCCGGCTTTTGGGCCGGACGGTTGCTATGGTAACTGCAGTGTATTCTATGGAATACGTACGTTTTGAAGCACAGCATCTAGTTGGCGTTCCGCTATACTCTATGAAACACACAGCTATGCAACAAAAATCTAGATGGCGCTTTAAACAACGGGAGGCGGGCTGAAGTGAGTGAGGGCGGTAGTTTCTTTCCGGGAGTTCCACAGCTGATGGAATCTAGTAACGTTGGTAACAGGTGATCCGATGCTCGGCATCACATCAGCGGCGTTACGTTAATGTGGAATCTTTTGGCGGAATGCCGAAAATGGCCTGCGTCGATATGTAGCGCGATCGACAGCGCGAAACCTGCGAAGTGTCAACTAACTGCTGTCGCAGAAATAATTTATATGTCTCGTCCACAAAGCTGAACTGAGACAGCTAGGGGCATGACCTCAAAATCTTCCGTCCAATCACGAGCATCTTTTCATTGCTCCGCAGCCAACGACACTGCGTCATCAGCCAATTAGAATGGCGAAAAGCAAGTTCAGAAGCAAGGAGCGTGAACAAACTAATTGGCTTCAATTCAATGGTTATTTTTAATTTTCCAAAAGCCCAAAAGCCTTTGTTGTAAAACGCAAAACATTAGATATATATTCACCACAAATATTCACGCTTAAAAGTCGTACACCAACTTAAAACCATGCACATGCATAAAATGTATACAAATGCTTAAAAAGGGGCAAAATTGTACAAACAAATATCGATGTTCAAAACGCTGTATTTTAAACATGTTGAATTCGTGATATCGGTGACAAATTAAGGTAAAGATCCGGCTAAAACAGTCTAGCATTTCTAGAGCTTATGCTAGCAGGATTACGGAAGTGGGGAAAAGCGAGAAGAGTAGGACTTTCTCTTGTTCCATGAACAAACCTATGCCAAAAAAAAAAAAAACTTGACGCCCCGGATATATTTTGGTGATTCAGAGTCCTCAATCTCAGTCTAGATAAAATAAAATCATATTTAGTATAATGTTCCCGACTCAAAATATCTGTCGTAGATTATCCGTACAATCGTTGTTGTACACTGTTCAACATCCAAGCCACGCGCAGCGTTCCTCAAGCTGTCAATGATCATGTAATCGCAACTCCAACGACTCGCATTTAATCCCCATTCCTCTGATCTACATTTCGGCCACCCTAGCCCGGCCAGTTTCCGCTGCACACTTGGATAGGCGGTAGCGCCCTATTTCTATCATTCGCAACTTTTTTCCGCTCTTTAGCATCGCCTTCTCCGTACTTGAGAATCTTGTTTACCAAAAGATCACACACTTTCAAACATATTTTCGCGTCTACAAGCCCTCAAAGTCCGCAGAGCACAAATCGCAGCAGGGAACGTTCCCGTGACTGCAATGAGGGGCCGTCTCTAGCGAACAATGAGTCCCAAAAACTGTTCTGACTCCGAAACGCGATCTGTTCGAGGGATACTGAACGACGTTTCATCTCAAGTTCAAAGAAGTCACCAGCACTGCTTCAGGGCCACCAATGCCTCCTTTTTAAATGTCCTCAAATAAAAAATAAATAAAAAACGTCATGAATGTTTATGTTCATAGCATTCTTTGGTTTTGTTCGTTTTTCGACATCATTGGGGCGTGTCCCTCCAAACCGAAATCTCCTCCGGCTTCACCTCTAGTGGCGTCATGTCGCCTCCATAAGCTTCCTACCTCCATGACCTTCGTGGAGTTCTTAGGCACGTTGTAAACATCAACATCAACTGAGCATAGGGCTTTATCTGCACGAGAACTCGCGCAGTAGATCCACTCTCCAAAGTTACACGATTGCTCCCTTGCCCTTGTCAACACTAGATATGTTTGTGAGATGAAGTCTACATGCCCGCGGCAGTGCTATTGTTCCTCTTCGTATCGTCAAATGTAAGGATTCAAGCGTCGTAGGAATCGGATGCGAGACTCGATAAGAGAGGAAACGATAGCAGGAAAGACAAAAGGCGTCACTGTCGCCGCGGCGTCAGTGTTAGACCAATTGCTAGTAGCCCTACCCACTTGTCTTCGAAAGCCTGTTTCTCATGCATGTTTGTTTTTTCTCGGTGATTTCTGAATCACGTTTTTCTCGTTGCTAGCACCAAAGGTTCTCCGAAGTCGTGTTACCACAGTGTTGTTGTGATGCGTTTTTCTTGAAGTGAAGAAACGAGTCTGTCCTCGGTTCCAGACTTTTTCTTTTAATATACCTTATCTCTTTTTCAGAAAACCATACACTGTCGAGAGTTATAACGTTGTTACACTTACACGTAACCCGTTCATTTTTTGGCACTGAAATTAGATTCGTTCGTTTTTGTGAACACCCGTAATTGAACCAGGCGGATCGGGGTCAGTGCTGTGCGGCTGCCATGCTATCAGTTAAAATTTTAAAAATATATAGAATATATAGTAGCGATTTATGTAGATTGCGTGCATGTTTCTTTTTCTGTTTATTTATCTAGACCGCTCTAGTGTGGATGTCACTTTTTTTGTTGTAAATTTTAACATTCTACGTCAGTCCTGCACTGGCTCTCAATGGAGAGTCGCAATATTCCTAAATACAAATAAATAAGAAGCACAGATCTTATATATATATATATATATATATATATATATATATATATATATATATATATATATATATATATATATATATATAACGGGCATGTGGCGGCGGGGGTTTGGTTGCGTGGGGTAGAACGAGAGAAGATATAATCGAGGAAATATCATCGCGGTTTTATCTTCGATGTTTTGCTGAGTCCGGCCTTCGTCAGGAAGAACTTACATGAAGGCGGGTGCCGAGTACAACAGCGCGGTCGAGTCCAAGCAAAGAGGCGCGGATGATTTGCTGTTTCAAAGGGCGGTGAACATCTCCAGATGGGCAAACGTTTATACAGTCGGTTATGGCGGGATGACGGTTGAGCTTTCGCGAGAGGAAAGTAGTGCAGTTCCGGCCCGGCAGTAGCTTGATGGTTACTGCTGACGGTGGAGGAGCCAGGGTTTGAGTAGGGCGCAGGCGGCTAGGTGACCTGACGATAACGTATCAGACGAGTGCACGCGCTCGTCTCAAAAAAAGGCGCCATGTCACTCTGCGTTGTTTCATTGAGCATGCATGATTCAAACGGAAGGGAACAATGTTAAACCTGCATCGTCATCAAACCTGAAATAAAAAGAGTTGATGAAGAAACGCACTACAAACATGGTTAATTACTGCTGACAATAGCGTATGGGACCTGCTCATTACGGGTTAAGTATTCGTCGGATAGCATTTTGTCGATGCCAGAAAATTCCGGGGCTTTCATTTATTCCGTTTCCAATCGTATTGAACGGTAAATAGGTAGGATCTACGCTAAAATTCAGTCTTCGCGATCTGATTTAAATTCAGATTTAGAGCGTCACTGACAATTTATCAAATGAGTGTTTTGAGAGTATTTTATTTTGATTTTCAGAGGCAGTGTCGGAAGATTTATGGCGTGAGATTTTGTGATTATTAAAGCGCAAATTTAAATGCCGTTCTAGTCTCGTCTTCTATGTATTGCATTTTGCATACATGGGTACACTCGAATAAGCATACTACGATTATTGACGAGGCAATAGCGTTATGCCCTCTTTAATTTGATCGAGAACTTGGTGCGTGCTTCTGGCCGTGTTTGTGTGCTGCATCTGTTTACAGACAGATGGCACTGACAGCAATACCTGCATTATCAAAGTGCTGACCACCTACAATTACTGCAAGAACAGCATTCCTTACAGCCAAGCTCATCGTTTCAAACGAATTTGTTCCAAAGAGACAGATTTTGATGCGAGTACAAAATTTAAAGTCAGTGCTAGAGAAACAAAAGTATCCACCCCGTATAATCGACGATGCAATCAGAAAAGCCAAGCAGCTGAACCGAGCAGACCTTATCAGCCCGCGCCCCATGCAAAGCGACGCACAATGCAAATAAATTCATCTAACTTATAGCATGAATCATCCTAATGTAAATAATATCTTAAGACGACATTATAACATTCTCGAACAAAGCGGCGCTCAACGTTCCCATCCAGCCCTCTGGGCAGTTCCATAGACGATCGCGGTAACCTCAAAGACACGCTAGTAAACTCGGATAAATTCATTGCTGCCATCAAATGAATGTATGCTCTACACCTACAGGATGTCTCATCTGTAAACAGATGCAGCACACAAACACGGTTGCGCTAATGCACCTGCAGTTCTTGATCAAACAAAGGGCACTTAATATGTGCCTCGTCGAATGTCGTGTACTTATTCGAGTGTACTGTATGCAAAATGCAATACATAGGCAGACTAGAATGGTAATTTAGACTGCGCTTTAATAATCACAAATCTCACGCCATAAATCTTCCGACACTGCCTCTATCAAAACATCTCGCTCTCTCAAAACACTCATTTGATAAATTGTCAGTGACGCTCCTAGAATCTGGATTTAAATCAAATCGCGAACGCGGAATAAAAGAATCCTACCTAATTTACCGATTCAATACAATTAAACAAGGAATAAATGAAAGCCCCGGGAACTCTGGCATCGATTAAAATGCTATTCGAGCTGAATAGCAACAGCGATGAGGAGACATTTTTTTCAGGTCCCATACCTTATTGTTAGCAGTGGTACTGTGTTTGTGGCCGGAACTGGACCATCAACTTTTCTCTTTTATTTTGCGGTTTTGATATTCTTTTATTTCTAGGTTTAACATTGTCTCTTTCCAGGTTTGAATCATGTATACCTATGAAACAACACAAGTTAGACCCCGCGCCTTTTTTTTTTTTTTTTTTGAGACAGTACTTTAGTTTGCGCGTGCACTTTTCGTCTATTGCGGCTGCTACTGTCTAGGTCACCCCTGCCCGCCTGGACACAAAAGCCAATTCTGCGCCCTCTTCAAGAAGCTACAACCGTCATCCCGCCGTCCTTGAAACTTGGCCCCGACCGTCAAGCTACTTTACCCGGATACGAACTGCACTACGCTTCCCTCACACGAAAGCTCCAACCGTCACCCCGCCGAAATTTGGACCCGACCGTAGCATTGTATAAACGTTTGCCAGTCTGGAACTCTTCCTACGCTCCTTTGGAAACTCCAACCGTCATCCCGCCGCATTTGAAACTTGGACTCGACCGTAGCATTGTATAAATACCACCCGCGTTCATTCTAAAAGTTCTTCTCGATTAAAATATCTGGCCAATGTCGAAGAATAACCACCTGTTGTTGTTGCTTCTACCTATATTTGTTTTCCAGTTATATATATATATATATATATATATATATATATATATATATATACATATATAGGGGGTTAGGCATTATTTTTCTAATGAGGCTCATTTTTTTTTCGTAATAATCCTCTAATCTGGACTCCAGCGATGCGTGTATAATCCCCCTTCCTTTGTTTCACATTTTAACCACCGGGCCTCGGTCGTTTTCGTTGCACATTTCGACAGACGCGACCTCCCGGTTTCTAAACGTCACACGTACTACTTGATGTTGGGTCGCGTTGCCTCTTTGGTATAGTTACGACTACTCGTGCTCTGAGGGAAATAATTTAAACTAGGCTCGTTCACAAACACTGTCAGAAAACGTGTTCAGGTAAACAACGTATACTCCTGGGAAATTTAGACACCCTAAGAAACCTGCAGCATCTACTTTCCGCAAAGCTCTAGGGAAAGTTAGCCAATCGTTGCAAGCTACGAAGGAAGTTAGGCAAATGATGATAAGGCTGGAAAAGTGATGAGACCAAAGAAAAATAGCCTGAAACGTTGCACTGAGCATGGCGGAAAATTGAGTTCAGTGTAACAGCGCAGATTGTTTTCTTCGGGTCTATACACCTTTTCAGCCTTGTCACTTGCCGAGCACTCTCCGTATGCTTCCAGCAATTAGCCTTCCCAAGTACTCTGAGGGGAAAAAAGAGATGCTCGATACTGCTTAGCGTGAACAGTGACGGCGATCAGAAACTCCTGGATGGGCGACTGTGTATATTACCGCGCGCGTGGCGAAGTTGACAAAGCACGCGGCTGTTGCCACACCGAGGATCGGGGTTTGAAACCCCGCTCGAGGCCCTATTTCAGTTTTATCCATCTTTGTTCTTCTGGAAAGTTACAGTCCAATCTCAGCTGTCACCGTGCGTACTTGTTTCTGAACATTCCTCACTTACTGCGCGTATAGGAGCAGAGATGACCAGTGTTGTACGGAACGGCGTTCCTGGATCGCGTTCCATGTAGGAGGAACGAAGGAACGCCACCGTTCCATCTTGCATCGGTGGAACTGGAACGGGAACTGGTTACGTTTTTACGCGAACGGAAAAAGGAGCGGCGTTACCCTTTTTTGCGTTCAGTGAGGCGTTTTGTTTGTTGATGTTGTTTTCCAAGGGGGAAACTTAAAAACGTATAAAAATAATATTTTCGTTTTGCAAACAGAAGGATCTCGTTAACTTTTTTATTACATATTCTAGGGTTTATTTTGTGGGGTCCTCGCTTGATAACAGTAGGGTGCAGGTGAGCTGGTGGAAATTAATTCTTTTTTCAGTGCCCGAGATTGCCGCACAAAGAAACAAAACATTTAGTCGAAGATAAAGACGCCGAAAAAGGGGCGTCTCATACTCATCTGCTTTCCTTACTTCCACGTGTCCTCATACACTCAGAAATCTAAGGCCGGCTACAGCCATCACTCAAGTTCCACAAAAAGACCTACAGTTACAACAAAAGACCATGATTACCAGATATCGAACGCACCCTTGTAGCTCGAACTTTGGTGACTAAGATAAAAGATACAAAAATAAATGAACCTTAATTCTCTCTCCTTTCATCTCGACCGTCGAACTGAATAAGGAATCCGACCTTCACTAAGAACTGGTAGTTTTCAAGACTGACCTTCAAAAGCCTATACTCCCCTTCACTTTCTCGTCTTGCGGACGGCAACATCGAAAATCAACCGTTTTAAAGTTGAAACAAGGGTTTTTGTGAGATTGAAACGTGTGAGGTGTCTGTAAAACGCTCGTGCAATGTGCGATAACCCTTTAGTAAAGAATACTAAATTAAGCAGCACATTTGGCTCGTCTGAATCGCCCACAATAAACAAGAATATGCTAAAACGCTGAAATTTTTTGAAGGTGAGTATATCAACAAATGAAAGCTTGCTTTCCAATTTTTCTTCTCCTGGTGTCCTTCCATAGCAGCACACAAATATGTGTGATGCGATTTGATGGGATCTGTATATTAAAAAAATGCATAATACAAAAGTGTAACCTATATGTGACGATACGTTCCATTTTTTAAACGGTAACAGGAACTGGGTTCCTTTATTACAGATGCAACTTCGTAACGGGAACACGTTCCAAAAAGAAAAAGGATCGAAAAACGAGCCTTCATTCCTCTTTTCAAGGAACGTGTGCAACACCGGAGATAACGCACTGCTTCTCGACAGTCACCCTTTTGTTACCGACATTGAGTGCGTAATACGTGCACCTTTTCCTTTTCTTCATTTCTTTTTTTCAAGTTTTCAGGCGCAAGTTGGTTTTGTTACACGTTTCTTTTCAGTTTTTGAATTTATTTACCATATTTTCGTACGTGACAAAACACTCAACGAGCTTGGGCTCTTCTGGTTGCGTGTGAGTGCGTCAGCCTCCAACATCGGGGGAAAAGTCTCGCTTGGGTGTTGATGACAAGTAGGGCACAGTCTCCGAACCTGTATTGACCTGAACAGAACCCTCTTGCACCCGCTTGCGCCCTGTGTGTACTACCTCGCATGAGATCACGCGTTCAGGCATTTCCGACGGTAAACAGTTTCCGGAAAATCGACTGAAAGAAGTACCAATTTCCACACGTGCACGGTACCGATGAAAGGCGGAAAAACGCCTAAATGGGGTGCGTAACCGCGTAGGAAAACCCCCTTCGATAATAAGTGGAGTAAGGTGCATTCGGCATTCTGCTTCCTCCCGTCTCTCTCTCTCTCTCTCTCTTCCCCTTTTCCCCGTTCCACTAGGCAGCTCTTCTGAAACTCTCTCTCCGCTAGCTACCTCAACTTGTCCTTTCCCAGTTTTATCATCTTGCCGTCATTTTTCTTTGCTCCGTCGCAATCGCTCAGACGCCCTAAAATAGAGATAAAAGGCCACTCAAGGGCCTACTGGCTAATGCCCATATAATCGGATGACTCGATGTGACCCGTTACAAGCACAAAGGGCCCACAATCACTCCTCTGTGAGATACGACTTCTAGTAATCATTTCATTGCTGTCTGGTTACTGTTACAAGTACTCCTGTATGTATAAATGATTTATTTATTAATTGAGTGGATTGATTTCGCAGTGTTTGAGTAATTAAATCATTATTCTCATTACTTATAAATTAATCGACTGATTGATTATACTTTATTCGGTGGATTGATTGACTTTGTATATTACATTTTTTATAAATTAATCGGTGGATTGATTGATTGATTGATTGATTGATTGATTGATTGATTGATTGATTGATTGATTGACTTGATTGATTGATTGATTGATTGATTGACCATTTCATTCATTCAATTAATAAATTATAATAGAGTTTGTACTCGTGAAAGAGTGCACACAAGGAGTGCTAACCTACTATAGAAGATCCTACTTGTTCGTAGGGCGAGACAACCAGCAGAAATGATATCCAAACAAAAAGGTGAAAATGCATCATTGCAAGCAAGGCGGGCAGTTTGATTGGCGATTGATTGATTAATTAAATATTTCTTCAAATGATGGACTGCGTGATTTATTGATTGATTCATTCATTCATTCATGCATTGTGTGACTGATTTTAACTCATTTTTCCCACAAGGCACACAAACACAGAGAAGCTCTGTCGCCGCCCGTTGGTGCACTCAACTGCTAGAAAGAGTGCCGAAAAGGTGCACTTTGACATGACACTGACATGACATGACATGACATGACATGACATGACAATATCTCAGCACGGGGCTTGTTTTCTGCGGCTAGTCGACCGAGACCCTCGGGATTCTAGTTAACTCTGAGTAAATGTTCTTATTTGCAGGTAAAAATATATGAAGGAGGAATTAAAAAATGGCACCATTTGGCAAAAAAAAAATCTTAAAGTTCAATTAATCCTCTGGAAGGTTCGTAAGCGTTGATGACATGAGGAGGGGATTACAAAATAGACAAACGAGGACATAAAAAGCTTTACGTAAAATCGATAGTTTGAAGATTAACACTAGATGAAGAAGAAGAAAGGGCAGGAAGGAAGACAAAGAAGTTAACCTGGGGTATTTAGTCCCGGTTTGCTACTTTCTGTTTTAGGGAGAAGGGTGATGGGGATCAATGAAGAAAAGAAACACCAAGTAAGGTAACGCACTGTAAGGTATATGTATAACAAATAAAACGTGCGAAACAACAAATATTACATTCCCAAACTCGCGTTGCTCTTGGAACAGAACAAACATAAACTAGCTATAAAAATATAACGTCAGTGAGTGAGTTCCAGCCGTTGATGCAAGGTGAAGATTAGGAAATTTATCTCGAGTATTTTGCGATTATACCGATTTCATTTTGACAGCATGATCAAACTGCCGAGAAATGTAAGGAAGAAAACAATTCGTACGAAGTTCAAATTAGATGCTATAACGCAGGCTACAAGGCAACCTAACAAGTGTTTTTGTTGTTGTTTTTGCGTAATGGAAATTTGGGGAATTTAGATTCCAAATAGACCAATCTCACCAGCCAGCTTCGTTGCGCCACCGCTGCCGGCATGCGTCGTGGGAACTGTAGTCTTTGCGCATGCGCGGCAGCCCCGCTGTGGCCCGCGCGAGCGGGCGCACGAGACGACTAAATTTGTCTCGTTCACTGACATCTGCCTCCTGTAGAACTAAACAGCTACGGCGGTGTCACTCATCTGGCCACATTGCCGGCCGCCATTTCTTGGGCACGAAGCGTGTGATTGGATCCGACGCCTTGCCGAACGTTGACACAGCCCTCCTACCTAATACATACACATTGTGTATGTATTAGGTATTAGCGAGTCACCGCTCTACCCGTGCTTCGAATGCCGCATGGCAATGAGTGAAAGGAGGAAGCTTTGCACGCTGCATTCGAACCACGGATATTGCGGTGACCCGTGTTTGCAGACTGTCTTTTGTATGATGTGTGAGCAGTGAGACCCCGGCTTTTATGCTATCCTTGTGATAAGCGATTTTCGAAAACTTTCAATGGGAAAATAGAGGCCGACGGATCTGACCAATAAACGGGGATAAATGGCGTCGACAGACAAAACGGGGACATTGTTTTTTTTCATTGAAAGTTTTATGAAATACCCTTTAACATTTTATTAAGACAGCGGCGAGTTCACAGACTTTGGTATGTGGTCCGGACCGCTAGCGCAGCATTTGGGGCGGAGACTTAACATTCGGCGAGGCTCGACTTATTTCTGCCGTTAATAAAGACAAAAAATATTTTGGAGTGACACGCTGTATTGGGGAAACAGTAGACCAAGAACACTACCTAACGGGTCTGCTAATCAAAGTAATAAATGAGTAAATCATTGTATTTTAATGAGTACAGATCGCTCACCAATTGTTAAAAAATAAGCCATTTGTTAAAAAACAATGGCTTTTTTTTATATGGAGACGAGAGAACTTGAGAAGTGAAATGTTAAGGCATATCGTATTTTCATTTTTTTACTTCTGAACCATGAATAGGTCTCAGTTTAAATAAGATGACAATAACAAACGCCTCAAAAGTTTAGCAATTATCACTTTAGTGATCTGAAGGATTTCGTGTTTTTGTGGTTTATTTTTTTTAAGTTTGGGGGTGTTTGTTCGTGGCCCATGTAGTCACACAAATTCGGCGTCTTTCGCTGTAATTTTTTTGTGTCGAACAATGAATCGGCGTTTATCGGAGCTTGTGTTGAGGAAAGCAGGACACGGGAGTGGGATCCCCAACCTCGGGGGAACATGCGCGGGACCCGAATGATTGAAAAACAACCTGGTACAGATCAAAGCCACCGGATTCTGGGAAAGTAGCGGCATTGCCTTCCCTGCCTCCTAGCTGGACCAAACAAATGCTAACATACAGACGACCAAACCTCGCAAGGCGGTTGGCTGATCGGTTTCTGTTGCCATGGCAATCGCCATTTCGGTCTTTTCAAACCTTCGAAGCTTCGAGAGGGTCGTTCTGAACCATGTAGTGCCATGATCGCTATTGAGCGCCATAGTACTGAAAGCGTTCCCCGCAAACGTAATAAACGTTTATGCTTCTGTGTGTGCAATCAATTTATCGATCATGTTTATCTCCACAGATCTCCTAGGAATATATTGCTTTTCTCGCGCATTTTCAGACAAGAAGTTTCTTTTTTTTTCAATTCCCCGTTTTGCGTAGACCGCGTTTCCCCCTCCGCTAAGCAGATTTTACACTGCTTAGCGGAGGGCGAATCCCGATCCACGAAAGCTCAAAATAGCTTCCAAAACGATATGGAAATTTCGTCCGGTGTGTTGCTTGGATTAATGCTAAACAAGCCCAAGCAAACTCTAGGTGCGCGCTCACCCCTTTACCGTTCATTCAATCTACCTGCTCCGAAATGACAGCTCAGCGGCTCCAACATCACGCCACAACTGTGGCAATGTTTCACCTTACAAGTTTGTTTTTTGTTTTGTTTTTTCGCAACAGTGAATTAGCGTTTTTGGGGATTGTATAGCTTACTATATTCGAAAGAACGAGTTGAAATGTTTTCTTTTTTGGTTAGGATTTTGTTTGCTTGTTTTTATTTTGTTTTATTTCATGTGTCTCTTTGTGTCCAGGTTAGATCCGAACACATCTATGTCGGGTATTGAGGATCGGATAACCCCTTTCTTGAACGTAAATGTGTTAGCGTCACTAAGTTAAAATCGAAATACCATTTCTATTCATCGTTTCATATCGGATGTCATCAGTCTGATTTCGAAATCTTAAACACATCAGAACTTTGGCCAGATGGATCGATCTTCCATCATTTTTTTTTTGGCAAACTGGACAGTTCGCGAACTTAGGTGGAATGAATCTGAAACTGCTGTGAATGCTTAGGTCATTGGAGGCATATTATCAAAACACTACGGGGCTTGCGTTCTAAGTACAGTGAGTTCATGTCGAATATTTTACTGAGTTGTTTTGACGTCATATGTTTAACCGAGACAAGGCTATGTGCCGGAATTTCCGATAGCAGATATTTTCCTCCAACCTATGATGTGTTTTTGACGAGAGAGGGATTAAGCTTAGCACGGGTATGAAATCTGGGGAGGAGTACTGGTGGCCAAGTCTCCAGTTCTGTGCAGCCGGAGGAAGGATTTGGAAACTTGTGCCGAGTGTGTCTGGGTAGAAATACCAACCAGTGATGATTTTAACTTTCTAGTTGGTAACTATTATTTCCTCCTCTTTTTGATGATGCAGAATTTTTAGAACAATTTAAAACCGTTCAGAAAAAAGTTGACTTTTTTAAATTTCGTGCTCTGATCATAGGGTGATTTTAACTTGCCCGGAATTGATTGGGTCAACAGGTGTTGCTTCTTGTTCATCAAATGTGACTTCTAGGAAAACCTCTTAATTACTTTCGTTTATAATTTTTTTTTTCATCAATATAATGCATTTGTGAATAGTCATGGAAACGTGCTAGATTTTTCTTTATCAAATGCGGATAAGCGGATTTTATCAGATGCTTATCGCCCGCCCTTCAAGACAAAATTCTGCTTGTCATGCAGGCCTCCTGTTAATAGATGTTCTGGAGCGTATTGCTATTCTCGAGGGAATTATCTCGGTTTGTACAAATTTATGGGGTAGTATGACTGGTCGGATGTCTTAAATAACCATATAGTTGCATCAGCTAAAGAAACCTTGACATCTATTGTCAAGAATGCAATGGATATTTTTATACCGAAACGGCTTAAGAGCCCTTCCCAATACCCTAGCTGGTTTTCAAGAAGTTAAACATCGCCTCACAAAAGAAGTTTTACTGTCATCGTTTGTATAAAAAAAACAGGATTAGATGTGTGGTATCAGAAGTTCAGCATTTATCGCGGTCTGGTCAAAAAATTATACGAACAAGATAACCTACTGTACCTAAATGACATTGAGAATGACCTAAAGAGAAATGCGAAACAATGTTGGCTCTTTACGAAGCAACATTTCCGTGAAAATAATTCAAATACTTGCCTCCGAGACGATAATGGTTATCTGTGTTCTCAGGCCGATATTGCAACTCGTTTTTCTGAGTATTTCAGTTACTGCTTTTGTTCTTTTCCCACGAGCAGCTATTTTAGTTCCGTTGACCTTGAGTGTTCCGATTATCTGTCTACATTTACTGTTTGCATTGAAGACGTTTTAGAAGCTATAAAAGAACTGAAACCCAAACTATCAACCGGCATTGACGGCATTCCTAGTTCTATTATAAAAGGTTGTTATTCTAGTTTCGCTCCAGTTTTAATGCATATTTTCAACTTGTCTCTTGCACAGGGTTATTTCCCCGAACTTTGAAAATTCTCCGCAGTTGTGCCTATTTTTAAATCCGGTGATTCTCACATTGGTTAACAATTACCGGCCGGTGTCACTGTTATGTGGATTTGCAAAAGTATTTGAAAAAGTAGTCCATAAGCGTCTTTAGTTTTATCTGCGCCGAATGATAACTGAAGCTCAGCACGAAATTTTAAAGGGGAGATCGGTAGAATCTAACTTATGCTCATTTTTAAATTTCTCCGCGCCAATTGTGTCCAGTAGGGGACAGGTGGATGCGATTTATTTCGGCATGTCGAAAGCATTCGACCGTGTTAGTCATGATTTACTTTTACAAAAGCTCGCTCTGCATGGTTTCAGCCCACATCTGTGTGCATGGTTTTCTGGTTATATAGAAGGTCGTCGAAACTCTGTTCGTGTTCAAGAAAGCTTCTCCGACGAGTTTCTTTCTAGATCCGAAGTGCCCCAGGCCTCCATACTGGAACCGCTTTTGTTTATTTTGTTTATAAATGATATTGTTTCCTGTGTTAGTGACGCAAAGATTCTTCTCTTTGCCGATGATGTTAAACTATTTTTAAGTGTGAGGTCAGTATTGGATTGCACTCGTCTTTAAATTGACATAAAACATGTTTCAAATTGGTGCTTCATAAACCACTTGTCATTTAACCGCGAGAAAAATAACATATTGTACTATCTAGAAAACGTGAATTCATTTCTTTTTCTTACAACCCTGCAGGCGCCTTGATACCCAGGGTATCTTTTGTAAGGGATCTTGGTGTCCGCATTGACAGTTCACTTATTTTCAAAGAACACGTGTCCATAACTGTTAATGCTGCTTTAAGAGTGTGAGGCATTATTTCTCGGTTATGTCGGCGGTTCTCATCACCCTCTTGTTTGTTGCATTTGTTTAAGTCACTATTTAGATCACGGTTAGAATTTGGCTCGGTAATCTGGAATTCATTATCTCTTGGTCAGGCAACAGAAATCGAAAATGTACAAAAGCGGGTGATAAGAATTGTGTATGACCGCTGTATTGGAAGGAGGTCTTTTATCATTATGAAACGCTACTTCACCGGTTTGCATTATATAAACTTGCCGTGAGGAGGTAGTCCAGAGATTTTGTTTTTCTTCATGGCGTTGTTCATGGTCACGTCAGGTCAATGGATTTACTACGATCCATTGACTTCCACGTTACATCAAGGGCCAGCTGGAATGTATTAACGTTTTATCCATCTTGCATGTCTCCTGTATCCCCTTGTCACGGATCCAATTGGCCTTCAATAATAGGAACATCACCTGGATATTTTCATGCGTCTTCGGAATTTACCTTGCTTGCTCGTTAATGGATGTCTTTCGCCTAGATATCTTAATTAGATTTTTTGTGTGGTATTTGTATTTAGTATTTTAGTTTTGGGGGTATTTGTATTTTAGTATTTTAGTGCAGCACAGTGGAGACTGAAAAGTATTTTGTGGGCACAGAAAATAAAGAATTTTTATGATTATTATGACTATTATTATGTCGATGGCGCATTCAAGGATTTGGGTGAATGCTTTTGCTTTGCCCATCTAGCCAAGCTTTTTAATTGTGCATTAATCTTATGAAGTAGTTCACCAGCCAAGGCTTCTCTATTTGTGTGGTATCCTTTCTTCCTTTTTTTTCTGGAGAAGGGGGGGGGGTACTTCTAGCACATATTTAGTTGCAAACAAGTGAGTATTAATTTTTGGAAGTAGAATGACAAATAAATTCCGCAGAGTAGTGATAATTAGCAAGACGATAATTAGCAAACGTGTGAAAAGATGTCAAAATTTACTCTGAATCTGCCTTGCTACATTTATGTAATGTTGTAGCTGCTGTTGTGTTTTGTTTTGTTTTCTCCTAGAAAAAATGACTTTGCCTTTGTTTAAAAAAATTGGTTTATACAGCTTAGAGTTTTAGTGTATGACACGCAATAATACAATTGTACAACAATAGAACTTGTTCAAATATGTCAATAATCTCTTTGACACCTGTAGTAGGCTCGCACGTAGTGTGGTAGAAACCCTATGATTATATTCTACATATAAATATTTAGCATTCAGTGACGCAAGAAGCTGGCAGAGCACTCAGACCAGACAAAGGTCGCCTCCAATATATAAGGCAGTTAAGACGACGATCCCTAACGCAATCTACACATTGAACGAGCCAATTAGCAAAGCCACGTGATGCACACGGTGAACGATGACAATGATATTAACAGTCATAAATGAATACTCGTGCACAGAAACCGAATAATGGCAAAGAAGCTTTCAACATTTATAGTTTTTTTAATACGTATTTTAAGCCGCTTTAGAA